>PVNU02002806.1:600000-757731 GCA_003013855.2 Liriodendron chinense
CAACAGTTAAGAGTGGATATCCACCCATTGAAACCTTTATGATCGTTTATATATAGGATCGAGTATGATGTGGTTGAGAAATCCAGCCCATCCATCGTGCTGCGTGTCCCACTTAAACCAGAGGTCACGCTAAGTTTCAACTGTATCCAAAACACAGGTATGCCCCAACAAGTGCTTTTAGATGTTGTAGGCATAATTTTATACTCTTTCAGCTGGTATGACCCACTTGTTCTCCGAATGCAACTGATTTTTGGGATATCCCATAACTAATAGGGGACCAACCAAATGCATGGTGTGGATGCTCATCACACATCAGAGTGGGGCCCACACAGCTCGACCTCATGGGAACTTGGAACTTCCCATGAGGTCGAGCGCATAGTACATTTATATGCGTGTGTGTGTGTGTGTGTGTGTGTGTGTGTGTGTGTGTGTGTGTGTATGTGTGTGATGTAGAATGGGTTGCTGATTATTTCATGGCCCAGATGGACCAAAATAAGACTAGTCGGGGTCGAAAGTGATCTGGATCGTCAGGACCGTAAACCGGCCGTATCTCGCAATCCGGAATGAGTTTCGGGACATATAATATATCGTTTTGGGGTAGCTCGAGCTACTTTAGCCAACCAACCCCGCTACGTCGGGTTGCCCATGCTGGAATCGCGAGATTCGACCGTCATTAGGCTAATTTATTTTCAGTTTTACTATTTATAGTAAGTTTTAATTCGATCATAGCTTTGGATCTGTAGGCTTTTAGAGTTATTGCCCAACATGGAAAGGGTTTAGAATATTTAGTAGAACAACATGGTTGGGCCCGTTTGATAACTTTCTATTTTTGGCCGAAAACCAAGAGTTCTAGTAGGATTGAACGACCTCTATAAATAGTAAGTTTACTATATATAGTAAGTTGCGTTTTTTAGGAGTTTGAGTTTGAGTTGGAGTCTGATACTTTACCTAGGGTTTAGTTTCCTATTTATATGCATTGTAATTTCGTTTATTATTCATTCAATTATCAAAAAATATTATTCGGAATTAATTTCCTCTTTTTATTCTTTTATTTCTTCTCGTGGATTCGAGAAACAATCGGTTAGGGAACGGTCATCGACCTACCACATCCTTCTTGCGTCTGTGTGTGTGTGTGTGTATGTGCACGCGCGCGCGTGCGCACTTACTTTAAACTACAAATTAGTTAGTTGATCATTAAAATGTGGGTCAACCCGACCCGACTAGGTTTAATTTGGGTTGGGAAAATCCAACCCGAATTCAATTTGAATTGGGTTAGAGTTGAGGTGAAAATGACTCGACCCGAACTCAACCCGACTTGACCCATTGCCACCTCTAGCTAGAAGAAAAGAACGAGGGTGAAAGGGCATGAATATATATATATATATATATATATATATATATATATATATATATATATATATATATATATATATATAATTTTTAATTAAAAAATATACTGAGCCTTTTATGAGCCGAGCTTGATTTCGAGCCAAGCCGAGCTGAACTCAGGTCAAGCTTAGGCTTTGGAACCCATATACTTGGCTTGGCTTGGCTTGATCCACCTTCCAAATTGAACTGATCCGAGCTTTCTCGAGCCGAGCCAAGAGAGCTTTTCGAGCTAGCTAGTTCATGTACAGCTCTAGGTAGAATTGGTTATGTGACATATTTTATATATATATATATATATTTGAAAGCTGAGTATAACCTCAAAACCCTGACGTGAGTGTGAGCGTTGAAACGTTAGTCCCATCTATCTACGATTCGTCTTGTGATATTTGATAAACATTAGTGACATAAACGCTTACACGAGTCACGCGTGCCAACTTAATTAGCAAATAAGTGAAAAGAATGGATCAACGGTTTTTATACGGTTTACATGTGTGGCCCACCAAAAAAGTAGACGAACATCTCTAGGGGAACATGTAAAAGGTGATCTAAATTATGTGCAATTTAAAAAAGTCTAAGGAACGGCTATGATTCTTTGATGGTCAGGACTCAACTTCTAGAAAGAAGCACGTGTGCACGTTGGTCTTCAAGAAAGTTACATCTCTTGTTGATGGTTATCTTCAGACAGGTGGACATGGTGCAGCAATCCAGAACGTTGGGCTGTTCGGTCCCATCGTGGATGGAAGATGCCCCATATATTTCTCCGTATGGAAGATCCTACCCACTAGTCTTACGACCTTTCCATTTGAACGTAGCCACTACATGCACCACCATGGTAAATGATTGGAGATCCCAATCGTCCATCATGTGAGATCAATCATGTAGATCTTCTTGGCCCAAATCAGGCACGTCAAACAATGACATAGGCTGTAAGAAGAACTTGGCCAAACCTTTTTCAGCCGTCCATTCTTTACACAAGATCCCAGTCGTCCATCATGTGAGATCAATCATGTAGATCTTCTTGGCCCAAATCAGGCATGTCAAACAATAACATAGCCTGAAAGAACAACTTGGCCAAACCATTTCCAGCCGTCCATTCTTTACGCCCAACTGGTAAGTTGACGGCGATTATTTTTTGGTCACAGCATTTGATTGATGAAGCCTACGTGATGAAGACATTGGATCGTAAGTACGTGGACTATGCTTTCACGTGGCAGTGACTAATCCGCCCATTGGCGGGAGCGAATAACGGTTAGACTTAAGGTATAGAAGGGATAGACAGCGTCGATGTATAAAAAAATACATCAAGAAGGCCCCACACGGTTAGGTAACACCCACTAAGCTGTTACAATGGGCAACACCTAAGTCCCGCCCCACATGCAGGGCCTAGGGCTGTCAATGGGCCGGGTCAGCCCGTTGGTATTCCGGGCCTGGCCCTCATTGGGCCGGGTTTGGACTGTATTGTCTGGCCCGAGGGCCGGGTTCGGGCTTATACATTCAACCCATTTTTCATTTGGGCTGAGCTTGGACTTAGTCATCCAAAAGCCCGATAGCCCGGCCCAGCCCTGTGTTTTTTCAAGACATAAAATCTCTACACTTTCCAACGCATAAAATCCCTCCACTTTCCAAAATTCACTCTTATTCATGAGTTTTAAAAAAAATTCAAATTCCTTTTCTGACTCAAAGTACATTTGCACAGCTGGGAATGAGGCGGATTGCCTTGGCAAAGTTATATGGGCTAGACTGTGATGTATGTATTATATCCACACCGTCCATTCATTTTAAGAGATCATTTGAAAGTATTAGCCCAAAAACTAAGTGGATTCGAAGCTTTAGTGGACCACACCTCATAAAACAGTGTGGAATGAACGGTTACCATTGAAAATTTGTTAGGGGCCACAGAAGTTTGGGATCAAGCTGATATTTGTGTTTTCCCTTCATCCTGTGTGACATTACTGAACAGGGTTGGATGGAAAATAAACATCATCGTGCGCTTTAGGAAGGTGTTAACGGTGGAAACTATTGTCCCCACTACTTTTTGTAGTGTGCTCAACTTAAGCTTTGGATCTGCCTCAGTTTTGTAATTATGTCTTAAAATTTTCTTGAAAAATGGATGGACGGTGTGGATGTAACAGATACATCTTGTTGGGGCCCACGGAACTTTGTCATGGCTCCCATCAACAGCAATGGCACTTTCGTAATTCCAGGTATTACATGCCCAATTTCAAATCAAGTATAAATCACAAAAGTAATGACGGCCAACTGGACAGATGGACTCGCAACTGGACAGTACTGTGTGGGCGCAACATGATGTGGTGTTTTATCTACACCGTCCATCCATTTTTCCATATCATTCTAAGTCATGGTCCAAAAAATTAGGTAGTTACAGTAAACATGTGGATCGCGCCACAGGAAACAGTAGTGATTCAATGGCACCATTAAAAACTTATTGGGGCTACAAATTTTTTTGGATAAACTGTTATTTGTGCTTTCCCTTCATCCAGATCTTTGTAACCTGATCAACAGGTTCGATGGAAAATAAATATAACCTCAACAGGTTCGATGGAAAATAAATATAGCAGCAGGCCCTAATAAGTTTTCAACGGTGAGCTTTCAATCACCATTGTTTTCCTGTGGTGTGGTCCACTTGGAATCTGTATCTGCCTTAGTTTTGGGTCTAAGCCCTGCAATCATTTAGGGCCACATTTTGGAGTTCATAGCTACATTGCTACTGACATGTCAATGCCAGTTCGCAATCCACGTCCTTGAATCGGAGCCGGATTAGGTGCGGACCCTACCTCACACAAGATGGTGCGTTCCTTACTGTGGGGCCCACCTTGATGTATGTATACTACATCCACGCCGTCCATCAATTTTACCATTATTTCATGGCATGCGCTCAGAAACAAAATCAGATCCAATTCTGAAGCGGACCATACCATAAGAAACAGCAGTGATCGTTAATGGGCCAGAAAAGTTTTGGATCAAGCTCATATTTGTTTCTTTCCTTCATCCATATTTTATGTATCCTTATCAAAAGGTTTGATGGAAAATAAACATTACAGAGACATTAAGGTGGGTCCTAGGAAATTTTTAATGGTAAGGTGTTCATCATCACTGTTTCCTATAGTATGGCCTACTTGAGATTTGGATCTTCTTCGTTTTCAGATACATGAGGTAAAATGATACGAGAAAACGGATGGACGATGTGTGGATATTGAATAAATACATCAAGCTGGCCCCGCTGTAAGGGAAGCACCGTCTTGGGGTGAGGCTGGGGCCGCACCTCAAATCACACTCTATTTCTCTAAATAGGCAATTTCCAGCGTCCTTGCCCCTCCGATTCCATATCTTCGCACCTTTTAGCATTGCCTCCTCCTTTTCGAATACGAAGGCCATCCGCATCGCCATATGACCCATCGTCAATGAGGTCATCTACTCTGCCTCCAGCACCAAGGCCCTCATTTTCAACCTTCTCCTGACAATGGAAAACATGCACCACAATTGTATAGAAATCACCAACGTTTAGGTTCGAAATTTTTTAATTTTTTAATATATTTATTTGCAAAATAATCATAGGAGGATATTGGGTTTTGAATTTCTTGGTATTTACGATTTGTTGAGAGGAGTGAAATTTTGGGTTCGGGTTTGGGCTCGGGCTGGGCACGGGCTGTGCTCTGTATAAACTATCGGGTTGGGCTTGGGCTGAACTATTTTGGCCCATCAAGGCCCGGGCTGGATTTGGACTTGGGTTGAAAAACGTGGGCTAGGCTTGGACAGAGCTCGGCCCGGCCCTAACCCGGGTTAGGGCCACACGGGCTCCTTCTTGGGACTTTGAACACGAATTGCCATCGACATGGAAGCGGATTGGCAGGTGCACCCTGCCTTTAGTGGTGTGGTCCACTTGAGTTTTGGATATGACTCATTTTAGGTATCATGCACTTAAATGATCTCTCAAAATGGATAGACACTTTGGATAATATACATCATTGTGGGGTCCATAGAGTCTTAATCTTATTTGAACCAGTATGGATCCTCTATTGGCTTCCAAGCAGGAAATCCTTGCTTGGAGCCTTTTCATTGGTCCACATCACGTTGCATGACATCATGTGACCAGGTTGCATTGAGGTGTGACCAGGTTACATTGAGGATATGACAGGGTTGCATACCTATGTGATGAGGTAGACCAATGAAAAGGCACAATGTAGGGACTTCCTGCTTGAAAGACAACAGAGGATCCGGACTCGATTTGAACCGATTGTACAATCATGGTGCTCGAGGACTGCACACTTGCTCTGCGTCCGCTAAATCCCTACACCAGCAAGGTCGCTGGTGTAGGGTGCACCAGCCAATCCACTTCCCATCGACATAGAGTTTGGTGGACCCATTATTCCCCAACCCTGACGTCCTAAAACGGTGGGATCTGCTTCCAATGAGCTGTCAACACGGTGGGACAGTTTTTTTGGCCTGACGTCCTAAAGCAATGGGAACCGCAGCCCTCTCACGTCCAACTAAATGCTGATGACTGCTGGAGGGTAGCGAATTAGCTGTTACCAGGGTAACAGACAAGTGGGTGTTACTGTGGAGCCCATATTGATGTATTTTTTGTATATCCACGCGGTTACTATATCATTTTAGGTGAGGATTCCAAACCTTAAGAAGATTCAAATCTCAGGTGAACCATACCACTAGAAATAGTGATTAAATGACCATTAAAAATATTTTATGGGTTACAAAAGTTATTGATCATGCTAATATTTGTATTTTTTCCTTCATCCATATCTTTTTGACATTATCAACGGGTTGGATGGAAAATAAACATTACCAAAATTTTACTATGTGTCCTTTGGAAATTTTAATGGTGAGGCACTCAATCACCACTGTTTATTGTGTTATGGTCCAACTAAGATTTTCATCTACTTAATTTTTAGGATTCCATCCTAAAATGATATGCAGAAACGGATGGGTGGAGTGGATATACAATAAATAATCAAGGTGGGCTCCACCGTAGGGGTAACACCCATTAAACTGTTACCCGGGTAACAGCGGCTCCACCGTAGGGGTAACACCCATTAAGCTGTTACCCGGGTAACAGGTAAGCCGCGCTCCTAACGAGAGCGAATTAGCTGTTACCAAGGCAACAACTTAGTGGGTGTTACCCTAACTGTGTGGAGCTCATATTGATGTATTTTTTGTATATCCACGTGGTCCATCTATTTTACTATTTCATTTTAGACTATGTAATGCCCCTACCACCTTTCAACGTTGCATGTTGAACATATTTTCTGATATTGTAGGGAAAATTCTCAAAGTCTTCATGGATGACTTTTCGGTATTTGTTTGTGACTTTGATGAGTGCCCCATGCACTTAAAGACTGTTTTGAAAAGATGTGAAGAGATGAATCTCGTGTTGAATTGAGAGAAATGTCACTTTATGGTTCAAAAGGGATTAGTCCTTGGTTACATTATCTCAATCAAAGGAATCGAGGTGGACAAAGTTAAAATTGATCTTATTTTTAACCTTCCACCATCTAAGAGCGTACGAGAGGTGCGGTCCTTCTTAGGACACGTCGGATTCTATATGAGGTTCATCAAGGACTTTAATACCCTCTCTCGTCTTTTATGTAACCTCTTATAAAAGGAAAACTCATTCGAGTGGAATGATGAATGTCAAAATGCCTTTGTTAAACTCAAAGGAATGTTAACATGTGCTCCTATAATATAACCACCTGATTGGAGCATTCCCTTTGAGATCATGTGTGATGCCATTGATTACGCTATTAGAGCAGTGTTTGGCCAGAAAAAAGAGAAAAAGTCATACGTTATTTACTATGCAAGTAGAACTCTGTAACACCCTGGTATTCTAATACTCAGGTGTTCTCTTAAATTCTTCTTTTCTTCGAATAAGTCGTGAAATCACATATTCATACACTGGTTAAAACTCAAAAATTTTAAAGGCTACACATGAGACAATATTTTTAGAATCCCAACCTCGACGAAACTTTTGTTAGGATGGTATGTTGTGAGACCTTGGTTCTTCGTAATACAGTCTGAGTACACGCGTCTCGATCAACGCCTACGATTGTCCATACGTGGCGCCCTTGAGCACTTAGTATCGAAACCTAGTGACTCACATTAGATGACCTTGAAACCTTTGTCATGTCGACCGCACTGTCACTGCGGTTGTGTCGGCAAAAACCGCACGCCAATCTGACACTACGTGAAAAAGCACTAGATTCGACTATGCATTCAACGGTCCATAACAGTCGAATTTACCGCATGGAGGCTTGAAATTCAACTGTTAATGACCGTCGAATTATTGCAATCGAAATTAATCCGCGGAAAAATTCGACTATCTAATACCGTCGAATTTAGGGCCTCAAATTCGACTGGTAATGACCGTCGAATTATTACAATCGAAATTAATGCATGAATAAATTCGATGGTCTAACGCTGTTCAATTTAGGGCCTCAAATTCGACAACTAATGACCATCAAATTATTACAATCAAAATTAATGCGGGAAAACGTCGACGCTCCAGAATTGTCGAGTTTTCGAAAATCCCCTCTCAAAACAAAATTTTCAATTTTTTAAAAATCCCTTGAAAAAAATTGTGATTTTGAAAAAAAAAAAGTTTAAAAATTCGAAAGATAAATTCATCAATGTTTTAGAAATTTGAGATTTTGGAAAAAAAAAAATCTAACACTAAAAAAACTAGGATTTTTTAAAAATTGACATTTTGAAACAAGAAAATGGGCAACTTGAAACAATTGACAATATTTGAGAAAAAAATTGAGATTTTAAAAATACATTAAGATTTAAAAAATCACTAAGGTTTTGATACAAAATTAACATTTTGAATAAGAAATTGAATATTTTAAAAAATTGTGATTTTGAGAAAATAAAGGATTAAAGTTTGGAAAAAAATTTACAATGTTTGAAAAAAATTAGATTTTGGAAAAAACAATTGAGATTAAAAAAAAAACACTAAAAAAATTGCATCTTGAAAAAATTGATATGTTTGAATATAGAATTGACAATTTTGAAAACAAAAAGATTTTTGATATGTTCGAAAAAGTTCAAAAGTTTGAAAAAAAAATTGAGATTAAAAAAAAAAGATTGAGATTTTGAAAAAAAAAATTGAGCTTTCTGAAAAAATTGAGAAGTTTGAAAAAAAAATATTTAAAAATAAAATTTCGAGATTGAAAAAAAATTGAGAATTTTGAAATGAGTGGACAAAATTTACTAGTGGACATTTATTGAATGGTTGAAAATAAAAAAAATTACAGCCATTGAGTTACCTGCCTATCGGATTGGTTTATGCATACCCACAAGTTCACTTGTACAAAAAATGAGGGCCTAAGTATAATGATGTGTAATTGCAAGAATAACTTATAATGATGAGATTGATCAAATTCTATGATTAGGAAATCTTAATATGTATGTGTTGTACATCCGTGCCGTGTTTTAAGCTTTGAAGCCAGCAAGCAATGGCTTGGCTTGCTGCTCCCTTCAGACCGATCTATGCCTTGATCTCCGGCCATGAATCAAAGATTCCTCCTAGCGAGCATGGCCATGCCACCATTCATCCATTTTGAAAGCTTAATTTAGGGCATGGACCTTGAAACTAAATCTAATTCACATCTTAGGTGAACCACACCATAGGAAACTATGGTGATTGAATGCCTACTGCTAAAAACTTCTTATTGGTCACAAAAGATTTGAATCAAGTTGATATTTTTTATTTCCTTTCATCCGGTTCCGTCTGTACTTATGAATAGAGGAGGGCAACGATCCGAGCCAGGTCGAGTTAGCCCTAGTTTGGTTTGGCTTATTTTTGTGACACCCCAGTTTGTGGATTGGCTCAGGTTGGGTTCTGGGCTGACCCATGCGGCCCGAGTTTGGTTTACTCCATAAAAATCTGGTTTGTGCCCGGAACGATTTAGTCGAAAATTTCAAACTAGGTGGGGACAAGTTCGAATAAGCAGCGGCTCTCTCTTATTTATTTATTTATTTATTTAAATAGAAAAGAATTTTACAAGTTAGGAAAAAAAATAGAGAAGTATTTTACTACATGATGTTTAACATCCTTCAAATGAGGAGTGCAACTTCAAAATAGACATGTAAAAACCTTTTCCAAACAAAATTAAAGTACACAAGCAGAATTTTATAAGTGCAAGGAGATAGTGTGCATTCATTTTTATTTTTTATGTATTATCCACATCATCATGTATATGTATTATCCACACCGTTCATCGGTTTTTATACATCATTTTAGGACATGAGCTCAAAATGGAATCATATCCAAAGTTCAAGTGGATCACACCACAAGAAATTGTGTGCTTATAACCTACAAGCCGAATCAAGCCAAATCAAACTGATCTTCGAAGCGAGCCGGGCAGTACTGCCTAGTTTGAGCTTGGTTTGATTTTTCAAATGAGCTCGACTCCAAGACTTAGTTTAGTTTGAGCTTCTAATTGATCCAATCCAAGCCAAGCTTTTTCAAACTAATCTGAGCTGAGCTTTCTACTGCCTTGCTTTATGCTCAGCTCAACTTATGAGTAAGTTTGAAGGGCAAATAAATTCTAGGAAGTTATTAATGGTGGACAATGAGTCACCATTGTTTCCTGTAGTGTGGCCGACATGAGAATTAGGCCGGCTTATTTTTCAGGCAGGTGCCGTAAAATGACTGGAAAAAATGGATAGACAGAGTGGATATATGACATATACTTAAAGGTGGCCCCACAGTCAGCCGACTCCATTATTTTGTAAAGCGGATTCAGTGCGTATTAGGTGAAGCCAGGTTAACAATTTAGTGGGCGAGGGAGGGGCTCTCCAATTGGAGGGAGAGTGAAAAGGACTTCAAGTCCTCCACACGCTTCCCCATTTTAATGGAGAAATTTTCACCCCAATTTACTTCTTTTTCTCCTATTCTCACAACTTTTGAATTGCCTTTCTTTATCCTTTTCCACAATAAAAACCTTATAAATAAATAATTTATCACCGAAAGTTTTCATGATACGAGTGCGAACGCCTCTCACGCCTCCCCCTCTTGTTTGGAAGCGGATTGCGTCCGACCACTGGTCCGACCTTTAAGCGTCCGACCAGATCAATGTTGGAACCAACCATGATGCATCTGTTTATCCACACCGTCCATCCCTTTTAGAAGATCATAGTAGGATATGCCCCCAAAAACTAGGAAGATCCAAAGTTCAAGTCGGCCACACCAAATATTATTCGGAACCTTATGACGTCATCACAACAATAGCGCGTTAATGTAGTGATGACGTCACCAGTTCACTCAATATTTGGTGTGGCCCAATTGATCGTTGGATCTTCATTAATTTTATGTTCATACCTTAAAATGATCTTATAAAATGAATGGACGGCTTCGATAAACGGATAAAGCATGGTGGGTCCCCACACTGATTTGGTTGGACGATTTAAGGTCCGACCAGTGGTTGGACGCAATCCGCATCCCTCTTGTTTTGATTATCTTTTTCATTGACGGTGGGGATCCCATCGCCAATGCTTAATGTAATGTGGGCCACTTTAGTTTTTAGTGTTTTTCCTTGACGCCTTGTCACCAATGGCACAGAAATAAGAACGGAGTGGATGTCATGCCCATGGTGAGACCCACAACTCTGACGTCCTAATAGGGTGGGACCGCAACTCTATCGCATTCACTGAGCTGTCAACACAGGGGGACAGTTTTTTGGCCCGATGTCCTAAAATGGGGACCCGCAGAGCCTAGGCTTAGATTAGGTACTACCCCCACCAGGATGTTGAGGAGACAAATGGGGTGCATGGCACCTCATCATTAGTGGAGAGCAGCTCTCCACCAATGACCAGGTGCTCTGCACCCCGTCAGTCTCCTCGGTGTCCTGGTGGGGTAGTACCTAATCCGAATCCCTTTCGCGTACACCTAAATGTCTCTTTTGATGACTCGAGGCAATAAGAATCATGAGCTCTAAGACAAATGTGCAATGCTCGCCGAAGGGATTGTACATACGTTCAGCCTTTCAGTTTATAAATTTGGAACCCATGGATGAGCAATCCAACTCACCGTTGATAGCTAATTCACTAAAATTCTCCTGGATCAAAAGATCCTAACTACATAATATTTGGCCCATCCAATGAAAACCGTTGGTATGTTTCTTTCTGAACCGTTTCTTCATAGCTCCCACTCGAGAGGTTTACCATGTTCCAGGATGCTTTTTGTGCATGGATCACTGAGGATGTGGCACAAAATATGAACGGTTTGGATATTTTCAAAATGGGATCACTTGTACGAGCTGAGAATTCAAACCGTATCAAACAACCTCTGCCCGAGCATTGTATGATACCCCACCAGGATAATACATGCCCCACTATCCAAGCCACACACATAAAGGGGCAGGAATCGTCAACAAAACCTGTTTTATCCTTTACGTCCAAGTTCGGTGGATCCACCATGTTGCATATGTAAAATCAAATTCGTCCACAGGGGATAACGACGATTTGACCGTACATATAGAAGATAAGAGCTAATATGGACCGCACAAAGGGAACAATGTAAAATTACTTTACCAAAACTGCGAAGTTCACATGGTGTGGCCCACCTGAGTTTTGTATCAGGCTGACTGTCGTATCTTTCCTTCAGCCTCGTGACTTACACCTGATATTCGAGGGTTTGAATGGTACACGTCATGGTGGCCCCAAACACAAACGTATGGTTGTCATCCCATCGCCATTGTTACTTGTGGTGTGGCACTCCTCATTCATGCATCCAGCTGATTTTTAGGAGCAGGGCATAAAGTCGACGACATAACCTGACAGATAGTGTGGATTTAACATATACAACTTGGTGGGTCCTACAGAATAAGGTGTGGCAATACTTAAAACAAGTGTTGCATAGGAATCTAGTCCCACGTAAACTGAAAAGCAATTACTTACCCATCATTGTTTTCATTTTTCAATTCTATATTGTAAATACAGCTAAATGGGTAATAATTAAGATTTACGCATGTTTGGTTGAAGTGGGCATTGCCTTCTTAAAATGTTGTTTGAAAAGGATTTACTTAAATTTATGAGCCCCACTATAAGGTTTGTGATATATCTATGCTGTCCATCCATTTTGCGGGAACATTTTAAGACATAAACTTCAAAAAATGAGGCAGATGAAAAGCTCAAGTGGACAACACCATAGGAAATCATGGTCATGAAAGGTTTTTAATGATAAGCGTTCAACACATTGTTTCGTTTGGTGTGGTCCACTTGAGCTTTGGATCTGCCTGGATTTTGTGTTCATGCCCTATAATCAACCTGCAAAATAGATGGATGATGTGGATAAGTCATATATGTTACATTGGACCTCACATGAAATTTACACCATTTTTAACTTTACAATAAAAAAAGCAAGCCATCATAATAATAAAAAAAAAAGTAAAGGAATTACATGGGTAATTAATCATTGCCAGTATAGATTAATCATTAAGCATTTGTGTATATTTAGATCAGGAAATTGAAAAACAAACACCCCCATTAGACGCGGATTATCCCACTTTCCAATATTCCATCATTTGGCCAGTCTTTTCTCCAATCTTTTCCCATGATATGCATATTACTCTTGGGTTGTACATGGTTGTTCATCTCATGCACACATCATCTCCCAGGTGGCATCAATCCAGACCATCTAATTTTTTATATGTATCTTTATGACGACAGGATTCACAATTTGTACTATCGATATTGATATTAGCCGTGCGGGCTGTATCTTGGACAAATGCGTGGGTAAGCTATAGTCATACTCACCCTTTGTACAAGGACTGTGGGTGAAGGTTCAACTCAATTTTTAAGCCGTGGTGTCGTGTCCACCGTACACATGGCAGACGTGCACGTCAATCCTGACCATCCAACTCTCTAGTGGAACGCGGATTGCCTGCAAAGCCTTTGGCAGGCATCTCCTGCGCTAGGAATCTAGGTGGGGCCCACCGTGATGTTTGTGAGAAATCTACGCTGTCCAACCGTTTTGTAAGATCATTTCAGGCGTTGCGACAGAAACTGAACGGGATCCAAGAGTTAAGTGGGCTGAAAACGTGACGATTGAACTTCCACAGTTGACATATTCATGGGGCCACAAAAGTTTCGAATGAGGATAATATTTGTGTTTTCAGTTCATGTTAGTAGGAATGACATTATGAACGGTATGGATGGCATATAAACATCACTATGGACCCATAGTGATTTCAACGGTGGGAATTTCCCTACCCACCTTTTGCTTCAGTGCGGCCAACTTGAGCCTTGGATCCCGTTCAATTTTTGTCGCAAACGCCTAAAATGATCTCACAAAACGGTTGGACGGTGTAGATTTCTCATAAACATCACGGTGGGCCCCACCTAGATTCCTAGCGCAGGAGATGCCTGCGAAAGACCACATCGACCATCCTGACTCTAGGGGTTAATGGACAGTCAAAATCTTCGGCCGTCCAAACCCAGTGAGTAAAATCAGACGGTTAATTACGATGATCCAATCAGTATCATTTGGAATCATCACACGGAGTTGAGTCCACGGGAATATTATCTGCTGGAATCGAGCTAAAGTGGCTCTATGTAAAGTGTAAATGACATCCAATCCGTGCATCTGACATACAATACATACGTTAAGGTGGGGCCCATCGTCAAGGCCGCAACCTGTTGGGTAAGGCCGGGGCAGCACGTATTCCTCCGGAGCGAATTAGTTGTTACCCTTGTAACAGCTTAGTGGGTGTTACCCTATCCGTGTGGGGCCCACCTTGGTGTATTTGTTGTATGTCCATGCCGTCCATCTATTTTCCCATCTCATAATAGGACGGGATCCCAAACCTTAAGAATATCCAAATCTCAGGTGGACTATACCACTAGAAAAATTGATGAATAACCGTTAATAACTTTTTTATGGGCCACAAAAGCTTTGGGTCAATCTGGTCTTTGTATTTTACCTTCGTCCAGATCTTCTTGGCATTATCAACAGGTTGGATTTCAAATAAACATTAACAAAATGCTACTATGGGCCCTTTGGAATTTTTAATGGTGAGGCACTCAATCACCTTCGTTTCATGTGGTGTGGTCCACCTGAGATTTGGATCTTCGTAACTTTTTATACCCTATCCTAAAATGGTCTGTAGAAATGGATGGATGGCATAGATATACAGAAAATCATTAAGGTGGGACTTATGGAAGGGGTAACACCCACTAATTAAGCTAATACTTGGGTGACACTTAATTCGCACCGTATTCCTCCAAGACGGTTAACGACCGAAGTGGACCTAACAATTGACCGAGTCAACAAAAGTGTGATACTATACCAGGAAGATAAAATTTTGGCCCTGAGTTACTGATCATTACCGTTTTGCTCCTCTGTCCTTTTTTAGATGGTACGGTGGCTGAGTGACCCACAAGCTAAAGTTGGTTTCGACTAGGCCTAGCAACGGGTCATGTTGAATCGTGTTTGTGTCGTATTGTATTCGTGTCGTGTCAAAAATGCCCTCACCCAAACCCGACCCATTAATTAACGGGTCAAAATCTAGAAACTTAAACTCATTCGTTAATTTAACGAGTAACCCGCAACCCGACCTGTTTAACCCGTTAAATAAACGGGTCGTGCTTTCATGGGCAAAGAGATGGAAAAGGGGTTCGACAGAGATTTTGGAGCGTGGCAGTGTGGGGTTGTGGACAGAAAGATGAAGAAAACTCCTGAGTGTGTGTGTGTGTGTGTGTGTGTGTGTGTGTGTGTGTGTGTGCGCGCGCGCGCACACGCGCATGTGTGTGTGTGTGTGTGTGTGTGTGTGTGTGTGTGTGTGTGTGAGAGAGAGAGAGAGAGAGAGAGAGAGAGAGAGAGAGAGACTTATTGGCTATCTTAGCTTCTTAGGGATTTCTCACCACACTAAAAATAATTACCAAAATACCCTCATTAACGGGTTAAATGGATTTCATAGGTGAAACACTTACCCGACCCATTATCTTAACAGATCTTAATGGGCCAACCCGTTAGTGACCCGACATGATAAGGCTGAATCCAAACATTGATTTTTTTTTTTTTTTTTTTTTGCGGGTTTCGTGCAGGTTGGCGGGTCGTGTGGAATTTTGTCAGGCCTAGTTTCGACCCAATCAAGGGAGTGAGTCCTAACGAAGAGTAATAGGGCCTCCCATGCAAGATCAGATTCGTTCATTTGAATTGGCCATCCTTTGAACCTCAGGTGGGATTTTATCGAATTACCACGCAGCTCCTCTATGGTCCACAAAAGTACCAACAATGTACATCAATTTCAGTGTTGTTTCCTTCACTATAGTCCACCTATGTTGAGTTTCACCCTCAATTTTTTGTCCATTCCATGATATTAAAACCCCCATCATCTGGTGTGATGGATCTTTCTCCAAACTAGCAAGTGGGCAACACGGTGAAGTAGATCGCACATCTGTGAAGCGAATCGTAGATGTGTGAAGTGGATCAAAGATTTTTAAAATGGATTGTAGATTACACATCTGTGATCCACTGCACACATATGCAATTCACAGTTGCCAACTGCGATCCATGACTCCCATCTGCGATCCATGGATCTCACTTGCGATCCATGGATCTCACTAAACCATCTCCCTCTCCCTCTCTCATTGATAATCGTATCTCACCCTCTTGCATTACAATATAAGATGACTGGATTGACTAAGTTCGGTCAAACTAATCTGCTTAATCATAAAATATCTTAATATAATGGATCAATAATGCACTTTTTATATAGCGATTAGACCCCCCCCCCTCCCCCTGTTGGGGTGTATATTACTTAGAAGAAGACAAAAGGAAGAAACGAAAAGGACTTTTATGCTGATGTGGTAGGTTGCACATCCTGTAAGTACCGTAGTTGGCTTTTGTGTGGCCCACTTATTAGTGTAGAGGAAGATCAACCACGTACAGATAATGGGAGTTTTAATTTCATGGCATAGGCAAAAAACTGAGGGCGAAACTCAAAACATGTGGACCACAGTGAAGGAAACAACACCAGAATAAATGTAGACTTTTGGTAATTTGGTACTTTTGCCACGGAGGGGATATGTGGTAATCCGATAAGGTCCCACCTGAGGTTCTAAGGATACCCGGTTCAAATGAACAGATCTGATCTTGCATGGGAGGCCCTATTACTTTTCGTTGGGACTCACTCCCTCAATTGGATTGAAGCAGACTTTAGCTTGTGGGTCACTCAACCATCGAACCGTCTAAAAAGGAACAGAGGGGCAAAATAGTCTGAAAAACCCAGTGAACAATGTCCCAATGTCAAAATTTTATCTTCTTGCTACAATAGCGCCCTTTTGTTGACACAGTCAATAGTTAGGTCCACTTTAGTTATTAACCCAAACAAAGAAGGAAGTTTCCGAATGCCCATTCAGTGAGGCTGGGGAAACACTGACGTCTGTGAAGCCTTGACAGTTGGGCCCACCTTGATGTAAAAGCTGTATATCTAAGTTGTCCATCCGTTTTTGAAAGATTGTTTAGAACATGGAACCAAAATAAAGCCAATTCAAATCCTAGGTGGACCACATGAAACTGTAGTGATTGAATGACTACCATTATAAGCTTCTTTTTTGCCATAAAAGACTTGGATCAAGCTGATATTTGTACTTTCCTTTCATCTCGGTTTGTGTGACCTTAACACGATGGATGGAAAATGTCACACCCCGAAATTCGGACTCAGAGTGTGCACCCTCCAGCCCAGTTTATGGGGTATAACTGGTGCACTAAATGCATTTATAATGTTAAACCACTTTAAGAGGCATAAAATAATGAAATACTAAGTTACCATTTATTCATGAAATATTCAACTATAAACTAAGTCTACCCATTTGGGACATTATTAGATATCTACTAATTATTGAAAATAACAAAATAAAACAACAATAGTTTAAACGTCTTGGTTTAGGGCCGCCACTACTTCCTTGGTCAAATTAGGCCAATAATCCTGCAGCTCCTCTAGTGGTCTCATTTCATTATCTGGGACATTCTCTTGAGGGTCAACGTCCACATCATCTGTATATTTTTAATCAACAATGTCAGCTGAAAAGCCCAGTGAGTAACCCAATACGATTCACATGCATTTCAACTAAGTAAGATAAACACATGTCATCAAATACATGTAATATAGAATTAATACAAGAATGAGTTTAATATGAAATGATGCATCAAGTGGGCATATATTCAATCTTCTACTTGCTTCGATTGGATCCCATCAATCGGCTCCCCCTTCCTTGTAGGGCGGACTTCCACATATTAGTGGACTTCCAAGATGGTCCCTGGGTAACCGGGTACTTAAGTACCCACCTGTCTTCCAGAGTCGAACTCTAGGCACAATAACTTATGAATGCATGTAATAATTCACATTCATACAATAATTCACATCCGTACATTCCATCTCTCCTTTTGAGAGGCAACATTTCATAACATTTATTATAAATGAAAATTATTTAAATAATATTTAAATAAGCATGAATCAATCAATATCATATATTATGTCCATCACACAACTTACTTAACTAAAATGATTAGGAAACGTGTTGGGATGTACTCACCTGTTGATAATGGCGATTACTCTGTTAATTTTGTCACGACCTGAGTAGAATCGGTCCTGAATCTACAATCAATGAAATTTTCACTTATTCATTATCAATATCACCTTAGATATACTAATTTTCAAATTGAATTTTACATTATTTATGTTTGGTTCCCTAATGGACGGTCCAGATTCGATTATTGTGATTCGTTTTTTCAAAAGGAATAACCCTTTTATTATTTTTCTGATGGTACGGCCCACTTGACTGATGGGTCATCCTATTCTTAGTTATAAGCTCCCCAATGATACAATACTAAAGATGGTTAACTAAATTTTGCAAAGATCTTGTGGTGGGATACCCAAAATGATCCATTTATGAGAATCCATACCGTACCTCCCCACTATTTCACTTGGCATGGCCTGCCTGGAACTCTGATTGGGCTGATTTTAGTCACAAAACTAATAACCCATTACTCAAGAGATTAGGTGGATCAGGTTTTCCAGAGACTACACAGTGGGGCCCACAAGTTCCCAAATAGTGGACAGGTACTGTCCCCACTGCTTGTCTCGGTATGGCCCACTGGAATATCCTATACGGACCATTTTTGGTCCTCAACCAGAAAACTTGTTTATTAAGATATTGGACAGATTAAATTTCTCAAAATGCCTCCAAATGGGTCCCAAAAGTGGACAAGAATCCAAAATCAGACTGGCTCAACCATGTGTATTGTTATCATTACTGTTTCAAGTGGTGTGGGCCACCTGAGATTCGGATTTACTTGATTTTTGGACCCAAGCTATAAAACATCCTAATACAATATATGGTTAGCTTGGATAGTGGACCGCTGTCCACGCCCAGAATTTTTATCTTTTTGTTTTCATTTTTATTTTATAATTGTTTTCACTATTAATTTGTTGCAGGTGGTGTGGCCCACTCAGACCTCTGTTTGGGTCCAAATTTGGACACCAGTCCTAAAATGAGTTCGAGAAATAAATGGACGGAGTGGATATATTAAATCCATTAAGGTGGGTCCCACGAGTGGGGCCCCCCACGTAAACTTTCCACTTCCAACGCTAGACATTCCAGCGTCTCTGACGCCGGACGTCCAGCAAGAGATTTTCTTTTCTTTTTTTTTTCTTTTATTATTATTATTATTATTATTATTATTATTTAGCCTTACATATGGGGTCTATTAGAGATCTAGTCCGACCATTGGGTCGGCTACCTCTTTGTGGGCCCAATAAAATTTGAAATATAACAAATTCACCACAATTACCTTAATAATAAAATAAAGTAGTAATAAAAAGAATTTAAAGGCTATCATTTATCCAATCGATATGGCCCATCTGTAAGTCCAATTGATTTGAATTTCGTGACCCATGTACATTTTAACCTTATGGTCATTATGACTCATTCAGATCGATTCTAGCTCACCCAAATGGTCCCCACCAATCAAGATCTTATATTCAAGGGTTAAGATAAAAATAGGGTCCCTAGATCTGTACAATAAACGGACGGACAATCTAACTCGTTCATTGGTTGGGTCTGGCCCACTTAAATGAAATAGAAGGAAAGGACTGCCTACTTGATTTAGCCGTAAGATCCCTGTTCACTCCCCAAGTGTAGGGTTGCGAAGTAGTAATAATTCGGAAAGACCGAGTATCATTCCCACAAAGATTTATGAATGGGTATTCTCAGAATTTGTCTAAAATAACTAATAATTAATATCCTATTAACAACTAAAGCTGAAAAATAATGATTTGGGTTTAAACAGTGAATGTGTAAGGTAATATCAATCTAAAAAGGCACTAGAGCGCCAAGGATCCACCTTTGATAAGTTTCAATGCATCAACACAACTAGATCTCACATAAGTCAATCGGAATCGAATTCATATCTCTATCCGATCGGAATATAGAGCGGTTCAATCAACAATTATCTAAAACAGTTGCTCATTCATTGATTCGATTCCCACAACAATGCTCAGGCCTTGGGCACACTCAATTGTGTAGGCCAAGCCTCTTTCCAATCTAGTTGAGATTCACAACCATAGCTTTCATCAAATCCTGTCACTATACTTAATTATAATCAATGATTAGAACTCTAATTAAATCAAAATCAATCAGTAAACAACTAATTCAGATTATAATAAAAGATAAGAACTTTAGTTGAATGAGTTCCCACATGAAGATCAAGCTATTGTACACAAGGCAATCAAAGGGTCTACCATGCCCGGAATCGATGATAGATCAATGAACTACACAAGCATAACCAATGCTCAGAGGATAAGCTACTAAGTTTAGAATCACTGAGAATCACATGAGCCCGGAGTCATCAAGAGATCAAAGCAAAACCAAACTAGTACTTGATTCAAACTCATATTGAACTAAACTCTTCAATTAAAACATAAAAAGGAAACCTAGGTTGCATCAATCCATTAAAAACAAATCAAAAGCTTCATCTCTTAGCCCTAGCTAAGAGGTTTTAGTTCATCTCTAACATCCTTGAACTAAAAGCCTTAAAAACATAAAAACTACTAAAATTGGAAGAAAAACTAGGAAAACTTGAACTAAAATCTGTCTCCTAAGCCTCCTTGATGATCCCCACGTCCTAGCATGCTTTGGTATGAAGAGGAGAAGTCCCTTTTATAGATTGGCACGGAAGATTCCAGATTGCACAAGGAATTACGCAATTGCGCAGAGAAAATTGGAGCTTCACGCACAAGCTCTGTTACGCTGACAACCGGTCGCACGACCGGTCTCAAAACCTCAAAAACAGTCTAGTGAGTTTTGTGTTTCTGGACTACTCTCGACCTGTCTGGGGACCGGTCTAGCTACCGGTCTAAGAGGAGAAAAACAGTAAAAAAAATACACTGTAGACCTGTCTGGCGACCGGTCTGGAGACTGGTCTACAGACAGGTCTATGAACAAAATTTCAGATTTTCTTCTTTATTTCCTCTCTTTCTTTCTTGCTTCTTTCTTCCACCTTTTGGCACTTGTTCTATTGATCTTCAATGCATACAAAGTGACTCTTTTAACTATGAATTAGTGAAATCTCCCTCTCATTCCTACAATCACAAATCCATGCATTAGAATAGTCTTTAAACATAAAATCCATGCATAATGAGTGATGAATTGGGGTTAGAATATGCACAATTAAGGGCTCAACAATCCCTCTGTTCCTCCTTCTTTCTTTCCTTTCTTTTACAATAAATAACCCTCTTGTTCTCTCTCTTTTTAAAGAGAGAGTTTGTTGGGATAAGATGGGGTTGGTTGAGATAAGATAAGATAAGTTTAAATTTCAAAATTCGTATTTAGAGCAAAAGAAAAATTATATTATTGTCAGTGATAAGACTTGATCCCTTATCTTCCCTCTCGCTTAAGAGAGCTTTAACCAATTAGTTCATGCTTTTCTTTGGTTTATTATCTTAAATTTATTTACTTAAACCCATTATTGTTCCTAAAAGAAAAATTTCCTACCGAAATTTTGGGGTTGTTACATTCTACCCCCCTAATAAAAAATTTCATCCTCGAAATTTACCTGGGTTCTTATTCAAATAGAAGAGGATATTTTTCGTGAATTTCTGAATCTTGCTCCCATGCTACTTCTTCGGTTCAATGATGGTTCCATAGTACTTTAACTAACAGCATAGTCTTGTTTCGTAATACATGCTCCTTCCGGTCTAAGATATGAGTCGGTTTTTCTACATAAGAGATGTCTTCTTGAAGTTCCAGGTCTTGCCAATCTATAGTATGCGAAGCATCTCTTTCATACTTTCGTAGCATAGACACATGGAATACATTGCGAACACTTGCAAGTTAAGGTGGTAATGCAAGTTTGTAAGCTGCAGCTCCTATTCCCTCTATAATCTGGAATGGACCGATAAAACGCGGAGCTAGTTTTCCTTTCTTTCCGAATCGCATTAATCTCTTCATCAGTGAAACTTTGAGAAAAACGTGATCTCCTTCCTAAAAATGTAAGTCTTGTCTTCTGTTGTCCGCATAACTCTTTTGACGACTTTGAGCTGCTTATAGATACTTCCGAATGAGTTCAACCTTCCCTGAAGCTTCCTGAACAGTGTCGGGACTAATCAAACTCTTCTGACCCACTTCTGTCCAGCAATTAGGTGCTTGACAAGGTCGCCCATACAATGCTTCATACGGTGCCATACAAATACTAGCTTGATAATTGTTGTTGTAGGCGAACTCAGCAAAATGCAGATTATTGTCCCAATTGCCTTTGAAATCGAGAGCGCATGCACGTAACAAGTCTTCGAGTATCTGGTTCACCCTTTCTGTCTACCCATTTGTTTGTGGATGATAAGCCGTACTAAAGTCCAGAGTTGTACCCATGGCTTCTTGTAAACTTGTCCAGAACCGTGATGTGAATCAAGGGTCACGATCTAAGACAATGGAACTCGGTACACCATGCAACCGCACTACTTCTTTGATGTATAGTCTAGCTAAGACATCCATCGAATAATTTATTCGAATAGGAATGAAATGAGCCGATTTCATCAATCGGTCCACAACTACCCAAATCGAATCGTGCTTCTTCTAAGTCACGGGTAGCCCAACTATAAAGTCCATGGATATACAATCCCACTTCCATTCGAGTATCTTCAACGGCTGAAGAAGCCCGGACGAATTTTGATGATCAGTCTTCACCTGCTGACAGACAAAACACCGTGACACGTATTCGGCGATATCCTTCTTCATATTTGGCCACTAATACAATTGTTTCACATTTTGGTACATCTTTGTACTTACAGGGTGAATCGTGAACTTTGTTCGGTGAGCTATCTTTAGAATTTCTTCCTTTAATTCAGGTATATTTGGTACGCATAGACGATTACGATATGGAATACATTTGTCTTCCCAAATCTTCCATTCTGAAGCTTTTTTCCCTTGATGTTTAGCTATCACCTGCTATAACCATTCACTACTTCCTCAGGCTTCTATAATCCTGTCAGTTAAGGTTGGTCTTATCCTGAGATTTCCCAATCGAACACGCTCATGATCACGGAATAATAATTCTACGTCGAATTCCTTTGCATCATCAAGCATTTTTCATTCGTGAACCATGAGATTTGTCATGATTTGCTGCTTATATTGCTTCCTACTGAGAGCGTCTACTACTAAATTAGCCTTCCCAGGATGATATAATAACTCGAAATAGTAATTTTTCAGAAATTCCACTCACCTTCGCTGTCTCATATTTAGCTCATTCTGAGAGAAGAAATACGTAGGCTTTTATGATCGGTGAATAAATCAAACCACTCGTCATACAAATAATGCCTTCAGATCTTCAAGGCAAACACAATAGCGGCTAGTTTCAAATCATGTGTAGGATAATTACGTTCACGATTCTTTAATTGCCTTGACGCATATGTCATCACCTTGCCTTCTTGCATCAATACGCAATCTAGTTCTAGGTAGATGCATCGGTATAGAGTATAAACTTCACACCCTCCTGTAGAAGGGTAAGAACAGGTGAAGTAGTTAGAAGTCTATTCAATTCCTGAAATGCTTCTTCACATCTTTCAGTCCATATAAAAGGTACGCCCTTCCGAGTCAAGCTGGAAAACGAGCTAGAAATTTTGGAGAAGTCTTTGATGAATCTCCAGTAATATCCAGCCAGACTAAGAAAACTTCGAATTTCTGACACATTAGTGGGCTGCTCCCACTTGACTACTGCTTCAATCTTTGCCGTGTCCACTGCTACTCCTTCTTTAGAAATAACATGGCTGAGGAATTGAACTTTCTTTACCCAGAATTCACACTTCGAAAATTTTACATAAAGTTGGTTATCCTTCAGAACCTGCAACGCTGTCCTCAAATGCGTCTCATTCTCCCTACTAGTCTTAGAGTAAATCAATATATCGTCGATGAATACGATAACAAACTGATCCAGATATGGCTGGAATATTCTGTTCATCAAATCCATAAACACGGCTGAGGCATTGGTCAACCCAAAAGGCATAACTAAAAATTCATAATGCCCATATCGTGTTCGGAATGTCGTCTTGTATATATCTACTTCCTTGATTCGTATCTGATGATATCCCGACCTTAAGTCGATTTTAGAAAAATAGCAAGCACCCTTCAACTGATCTAATAAATCATCAATACGAGGTAATGGGTATTTGTTTTTTATGGTCATCTCATTCAGCTGACGGTAGTCGATACATAACCGTATACTACTATCATTCTTCTTTATAAAAATTATTGACGCACCCCACGGGGATGTGCTAGGTCTTGTGAAACCTTGTTTTGTTAATTCACCCAGCTGATCTTTTAACTCCTTTAATTCCACTGTCGACATTCGGTATGGCTGAATAGAGATTGGTGCAATACCTGGTAAGAGATTGATACTGAAATCGATGTCCCGTCGAGGTGGCAATCCAGGAATGTCCTGAAAAATCTCGGTGTACTCACTCGCCACCGAAATTTGATCCAAGGTCTGCTCTTGTGACTCACCTTCCGTTAGCACCATGATATGTATAAATTATTTACCCTTCTCTATGACTTGCATTTGGAATGGTTTTTTGCCAGGAATAGAGAAAGTAACTGACTTATCATGACAGTCTATTACATCATACCCTGGCATGTCCATCACAATCAAATCTGCTGGCATAAGTACACCGCCAATATTGAGTTGACAGACTCTACACACTTGGTTCAAGAGTACTGCCTTTCCTACAGGTGTCTTAACTGAGATTGTTTTTCTAAGGTGTTCTGGTTTAAGGCCTAATTATTCCACTACAACAATTGATATGAAAGATAAGCTAGCACCAGAGTCGAAAAAAATAGTAATAATTTATCACAAATATTCGCCATACCTTCCACCACATTGTTGTCCACCTTTGGCTCAGTAGTTGGTGCAATCGCATATACTTTTCCTTGTATAGGTTGTTGTCTAAACTGCTGTCCTCCTCGATTTTGAGAAGTCGTAGGTCAAGCTGGCTGCTGGGGTCGATTTTGTTGGAACTGTTGCGACTTGGGAGGTAACGACTTTGAAGATTAGGGATAATGATTTGCTGACCGCGATGCGTGAGATGTCATACCTGACTGTTGAGTTGTAGTAGGGAACTGCGCACAGGAAGGTAAGGAAGGTAGTAAGCCCATGTCGCAAAGTCGGGTCCGACAGTGTATTGCTTTGTGTCCATACTTATTACAGTGAGCATAGTTTCTAGCAAAGAACTGGTCCTGATTGTTCGCCATGAAAGTTGGCACATTAACCCTTTGCCTCTTCTCTAATGATTGCTGCTGACTTGGTACAGACCTAGATTGACTTCTAGTTATTTGAGTGCGAGATTTCTGAAACCGTTCATTATCCATTTCAGCCTTGAACGCTTTGTCCACAATCTCAGCATAGCTTTTAATAATGTCGGTGCAGAACTTTGTTCGAACATTCTGACGAAGTCCTTCATCAAACTTAGAGATTTTATATTCTTCATCTTTTAAGATTTTCGAAACATATCTGGACAATTCTACGAACTTAGCCTTATATTGAGTTACAGTCATTGAGCATTGTTCTAACTTAGTGAACTCAGCCATTTTCTGATTTCTGTAGGCCCGAGGAAAATACTTCTCACGAAATTTCTTCTCAAACTCTGCCCATGTCCACTTATGATTAGTTTCCATCACCCGCTTTGCCGCACGCCACTAGACATCTGATTCTCCTTGAAGGATGAATGAGGCCAATCGGACCTTTTAATTGTCAGGGCAGTTTATTGCTTCTAGTACCTTCTCTACTTGGACCAACCAATCCTCAGCTACAGTTGGATTTGTGGCACCTTGAAATACTGGAGGCCTAAGTTTGGTGAACTTCTTCAGCAAGTCCACTTCTTGTGGTTGTTCCGATCTCATTGGCACTGTCTGTCGATTTCCACGTGGTGCTTGAGTCATGTCAGCCCACTGTGCAGCAAATTGTTCCTGTTGTTGTTTCATCATTGCCGCCATTTGGTAAAGTAATCCGAATGCTGCATCCAAGGATTGAATGTTAGGTCCTGCAGAATTTGCCTCCGTTGTCCTAGGAGACAATGGTAACCGAGTACTGGGCCCCGCTTCATTTTGATTTGACGCCGGTGGGGGTGGTGCTGTTGTTCCTCAAAGTTTTCTTCTTCTTCCATATCATTTTCATCTTGTTCTCTATTTGACGCCTCTTCTTCCACCACTACTGCAGGATTCACTACCGGTCCTTGGGCCACAATTACAGTTGTTGATGGGCCTATATTACGTAGGCTTTTGAATTTTCTAGGAGTCATAATCACCTAAGAGGAATAACAAAATTTAGTGCCAAGGAGCCACTAAGGGGTTTATTGTACTAAAATAAGAAAGAACTGTGAGGGTATACATCTGGAAAATTTACTTGATGTACATTCAGGGTTGGTTCAGCATTGATTTGTTATCTTATTGGTTATATTTTTACACCAAAATTTTTATGTAACTTTCTTGATGAGTTCACTTTTTCAATGTAAAATTTCATATTTTTTTGCTAATTACAGAATTTTCTAAAATTCCCACGATGTAATTTATCCAGAAATAGATATTTTCTGAACAGTCTTCACAAATTTACTAAATATGTATAGTATATGATGTTTCTAAATTTTTAACTATTTTTCCTCTAAATTACATTGTCCAGCTACAGTTAAGATTTTGAAGCACCTAGATCAGAGTTGTACTTTAATAGATACGAATTTTATAAGTAACTCCAATTCTGCTGTCTATTGCTGTCCAGCAGAATAATGTTCAGGGTAATTATAATACTGATCCACTACTTTATACAATATATTTTTATATAAAATTTCTTTTGTAGATTACCTTATAGGTTTACTTATCTGTCATAAAATTTTAACTTGTTCCAAGAAGTACAAAATTTTATAAAATTCGTACATTACAAATTTTTCGGTATTTGGGACATTTCTAATAGTCTATAGGAATTTATTAATTTATTATAATCACTAATGGTTTCATATTTTTGACTAATTTTATATTAAACTAAACCTACCAAGCTACAATCAGGCTTTTAAATCACATTGATCGGAACTGTATATTAATAGATATGAATTTTACAAGTATAAAAAATTCTACTGAACATTGCTGTCTAGCAGGATTTTTGTGTTATAAAATCATCTAAAAATACCTAATTGCTATAAAATGAACTATAAATCAATTATCAATAACAATAAAGCACTTTGAGTCTATATCGGACTCCAGATAAGTAGTAAATATTTAATTTTTTTATATGAATTCCTAATTTTAATTTCTAAGTTCTCCACATTTACCACAATCATTTAGAGAATGTGTGGACCCTCGCCGATTTTCCCGCGCTCCCACACGACGTCGTTCTCCCTTTCCTTTCGGAAGAAGAAGAAGAAGAAGTGCGTGCATGCGAAATCGTCGTTTGTGCCACTGGCTTGCCTCGTTCTCGAGGGCTTTGTTTGGTTGTCGTATTGAGCTGGATGTGTTTAAGTGAGTTTATATAAGACCAGAGTCGCCACTAGCCAGTTACTTCGAATCTACAGTCGGCTAGACCCCGTAGAAACGTTAGAGAAGGGGATCTGAAGATCCTTTCCTCTAAAATGACTCCTGTTGATCTGCGGCCAGAGATTCAAGGTAAGGGATCACAGTTACAGGGTGGGAAGAGGTTAAGCACCCCACACACTGCCCGTACCGAAGTACGGTCTCTACTTCACAGAATCGATCGAATACTTGAAAGTCTAATTTAATCCTCGTATATTCTCATGAATGACATGATGCATGAATGCGGGTCTGAACAGTAAGAGTTTCTGATGGGCAGGTTCCAACAACGGGCAAGCCCAGAGTGTACGCTCGAACTGACAGGTGCTTAATATAAGACGTATGCAGTGTGCTTGAATGATCAAGGTGTTTTATGGTGAAGCATGAATGCAGGTCTGAACAGTAAGAGTTTCTGATGGGCAGGTTCCAACAACGGGCAAGCCCAGAGCATACGCTCGAACTGACAGGTGCTTAATATAAAGACATATGCATGTGTGCTTGAGTAATCAAGGTGCTTGTAGTGAAGCAGGGGGGTTGGAAGAAAAGTAAATGTTGTACTTATGCTAGATGCAAATGAGATGATGCTGGAAAAGAGTAGCTGGGTGGACGGAAGTGTCGCAAGGGTTGGCTTCGAGTGGTTGGATCAAGACTTGGACGGCTTGGGAGGCTTGGACCAGTGGTCAGGCTGGGCTGGACCAGGGTTAGACTCTCCTCACTCGGGCTCTCCTTGGTGGGAAAATGGGCTAAGGGCACTCGAAAGGATGGACTCTCTCTGGACTCGAAGGGCTTCCAATGGATTGTTGAAATGAGAAGGGGAGGGGGGTATTTATAGCAGCAGAGAGGGGCATTCTCGTAATTTTTTCCGGGCGGCCTGCCATGGGCCGCCCGTACGGCCGCTCCTCGGTTTCCAGCGAGTACGGCCGTTCCCTCGGGGCTGCTGTTGGCCTCGCTGGTCGACTCAGTGAGTTGACTCAGCGGGTCGACTCGGTGGTTTGACTCGACGGGTTGACTCGGTGTTTTGACTCGACGGGTTGACTCAGCGGGTTAACTCAGCGAGTTGACTCAGTGAGTTTGACTTTTTTTGGGATTTTTTGACTGGCCTTTTTTATGGGGGGTTTTTCAGGGTGGTTTTTAGGACTGGGTTGACTGGGTTCAGGCTTGAACTGGGCTATGGAATGGGGCATACAAGGGTGAGTTTGGCTGAGTTTGGACTTGGGATTTGGGGGTATGGTCCTCCGTTCAACCAGCTATCTCTACCAACAGTGTAGCCGAAGGTGGGGTGTCTACAGATGCCCCTCTTTGGCAGAGGTTGCATGCAACCGAATGTCAAAGCGAGTGGACACCCCACTTCTGACCCGGTCATTCATAGATCATGGTCTGAAATCTTTGCTTGCTTTTGCATCTGTGCCAGTTGATCGTTTGGAGATCGCTCACTCGCACATACCGCGAGAGTTTGGAGAAAACGTTGCGATTGTCCCTGCAGTTTGCTGCAACCTGGGTACCCAATCGCAACCCTTCCATTCCCGACCGGTACTAACATCAGAAAGGTACAGCAGAGCCTCTGCGTCCGTAGTCTTACGAGGTTGCTGACCCTGAGACTGATTGTGTGATGTTTGATGTTTTCCCAGATCACTCCAGGAATACTTGTTTCGCTTGACTGTCAAAGTGGTTAGACGCCCTGCGTCAGATAGTCTTACGGGATTCTACTACGCCGACTTGGACTCAGTCAAGGTACTTCAGGCATCCACGCCTAGGTATGTGCGGGTGGGCTCTTTCCACCCGATCTGCTGGTTTCGATGCTTAGTTTGCAATTCATTCTTTCCTTGATTGTGGTCTGGAATCTTTGTTGTCCTTTGTATCTGAGTCAGTTGATTGTCTGGAAATTGATAACTCGCACATACCGCGAGAGTTTGGAGAAAACGTTGCGATTGTCCCTGCAGTTTGCTGCAACCTGGGTACCCAATCGCAACCCTTCCATTCCTGATCGGTACTAACACCGGGAAGGTACAGCAGAGCCTCTGCGTCCGTAGTCTTACGAGGTTGCTGACCCTGAGACTGATTGTGTGATGTTTGATGTTTTCCCAGATCACTCCAGGAGTACTTGTTTCGCTTGACTGTCAAAGTGGTTAGACGCCCTGCGTCCGATAGTCTTACGGGATTCTACGACGCCGACTTGGACTCAGTCAAGGTACTTCAGGCATCCACGCCTAGGTATGTGCGGGTGAACTCTTTCCACCCAATCTGCTGATTTTGATACTTGGGTTACAATTCATCGTTTCCACCTGTTCAAATGGTTTCTGTGACCGAGCCTTTTGGCTTTCATCTTTTTGTATCTTGGCATGGGGTACGACCGCACTGACACTGGAGTTCAGTTCGACCGTACTTTGAGTTCATTGGATCCAATGGTCTCCGGGGAAACCGCGAGACATCGGATCTTATTTGATTTTTGCGTCGGCTCCTACCCAGAGATATGGAAAATCTCCTGGTGTTTTGGGGGCAGAACGCTCTACTGGGAAAATATTTTTGGATTTTTGGAAAGACACCCACTCTGGGGAGTGATACTCCGTGGGGTTTTTATTTGCAAATAGAAATATTTTTTTGTTTTTTTGAAATGGGAACCTGGTTTGCACGTGCCTCCACTAGGGATGCCTGTGGGGTCTTTGGCTAACCGGCTTTTATTTTGAAAGCAGGTAAACATGATGATTGATGCGATGGATGCTGATGCATGGAGATGCATGATGAATGCATGGCTTGGCTCATTCTCTTCTCGTTTGATGGTTTTGCTTTTGCTGTGGGTGCAGAGAACTTTGAGCTTATTGCTTGTAGGGTTGTACTCCCTTGGGGATTTTTCTTTTTGATACGGAGGTTTGGACAGCGGGTTGGTCAAGATCCCGACCCGTGGTCGATCAGGTCCATCGTCCCAAGATGCTGTTTCTTTGCTAATGAGAATGTACGAGGATATCATTTGACTTCAAGATGTTCTTCTGGGCATACATATGATTGAGATGGTGTTTGGTTGCCCGTTTTGGTCAAGATTCCAATTTGCGGGCGATTGGATCCGTCATCCCATACTGTGAAGTGAGCGGAGTTCAAGACTCCTGAATTGTAGTGCTGGGGATGCTAATTTTTGTGATTTTTTGTAAATATGTGGTCCGAATCTTTACCTGAGTGATCAGGATAGAGATTGGTTATTGAAAACACAGGAAATATTTTTGTGATTTTTGAACGTTTTGGCTGCAAGCAAAGGAAATATTTTTGTGTTTTTCGAAGTATTTTCTTTGAAAGCGAGAGAAATATTTTTGCGATTTTTTTTTTGACAATATTTTGATTGAAAGCAAGGGAAATATTTTTGTGATTTTTGACAATATTTTGATTGAAAGCAAGGGAAATATTTTTGTGATTTTTGAAAAGGTGATTTTGCAATGTTTTTGTATTTTTGTGATTTTTCTGCAATGCAGGGAAAAGTGTGGAATTTTCATCCACTTCCAGCTTCTACTGCTGGTAAGGCACCCGATCCATTTTACGTCAGCGAGCAAGACGAGTCTCACACAGTTAAGTGCCGTAGTTTTACATCTTCGGATGAGGAGATTTTGAGGGTTTTCAGTCAACACACCCACAAAGTTGCCTGTTCCTCATGTGCAATGCACATAGACCACGTATCGTCCGACGGACTCCTTCGGCCACAAAATGAGCCACATCCTCACATTTCCCTTAGTCAATCCAGTTTGGGGTCTTACGTTGCTCACAATTCCGTGAGGGTGAGCTCCACCTCCCAACAGCCTTAATCCCCTTCATGAGTTCTAGGAACAGGGAACATCCGTCAGCTTCAACAGTGACTTCCAAATCAAGGTTGTCTATCATGGTGCGTTCAACACGAACAGGATTGCGGAGTTCTGCCCGCCACAGCCCTTACCTGTTTAAGAGATTCCAGACACCCGTACGATCAAGTGTCAGCCATGCCTGGAACAGGTTAGGAAAGAAAGCCCCCGAGAAGTTAATCCCAGTGTAGTTTTAGGTCTTCGGACCGCTGGGGATAAATTGGTGGGTTGAAACTGGTGGTGAAAACTTTTTGTTTTATATTGTATATATATATATATATATATATTTTTTGTTTTGAAAAGGTTCCAGATTTCAACTCGGATGATCAAGGTTGATACTGGTTTTTATGGAAAGCTTTAAAATATTTTTGGCATTTTTGAAATGATCCGGGTTATCGAACCATGATCCCCACGGTCGAGGCCGATGCCGGTTTTTAGTTGAAAGCGAGAAAGGTCCCCCGAGAAATTAATCCCACTGTAGTTTAAGGTCTTCGGACCATGAAACTGTACAAAAGAGGGGCAAACATGTTTTTTTTGTTTTTGGAAAAATGTCCGGTGTCAGCGGATGGACAATCCAGACTGATGCCGGTTTTTATTGAAAATCTCTCGGGATGTCGATCCCGACGTAGTTTAAGGTCTTCGGACCAAAACTTTAAAAGCGGGGCTGGTAATATATTTTTATGATTTTTGAAAATGTCCGGAGTCATTGATCTTGATGTGAGCAAACAAGACCGACGCCGGCTTTTATTGAAAATCTCTTGGGATGTTGATCCCGACGTAGTTTAAGGTCTTCGGACCCAAGACATGTACAAGAGGGGGCAAACATATTTTCTGTTTTTCGAAATGATCCAGATCATCAGATCTTGGCCTGAAAGGCTGGGATCGATGCTGGTTTTTATTAAAAATCTCTCGGGACGTTGATCCCGACGTAGTTTAAGGTCTTCGGACCCAAAACATGTACAAATAAGTGTTGGAAATGCATAAATATATTTTTGTGGTTTTCGAAAATACCCGGTGTCGTCGGATCTTGATTCGAGCAATCAAGACCAATACCGGCTTTTATTGAAAATCTCTCGGGATGTGAATCCCGACGTAGTTTAAGGTCTTCGGACCCAAAACTTTAAAAGAGGAAAGACATTTTTTTTTTGTTTTCTTTTTTGAAAAATATTCTGGGTCATCGATTCTGATTCTGATGGTCAAGATCGATACCCATTCTTATTAAAAATCCCTCGGGATCTTGATCCCGACGTAGTTTAAGGTCTTCGGACCCAAAACTTTAAAAGAGGAAAGACATTTTTTTTGTTTTCTTTTTTGAAAAATATTCTGGGTCATCGATTCTGATTCTGATGGTCAAGATCGATACCCATTCTTATTAAAAATCCCTCGGGATCTTGATCCCGACGTAGTTTAAGGTCTTCGGACCCAAAACTTTAAAAGAGGAAAGACATTTTTTTGTTTTCTTTTTTGAAAAATATTCTGGGTCATCGATTCTGATTCTGATGGTCAAGATCGATACCCATTCTTATTAAAAATCCCTCGGGATCTTGATCCCGACGTAGTTTAAGGTCTTCGGACCCAAAACTTTAAAAGAGGAAAGACATTTTTTTGTTTTCTTTTTTGAAAAATATTCTGGGTCATCGATTCTGATTCTGATGGTCAAGATCGATACCCATTCTTATTAAAAATCCCTCGGGATCTTGATCCCGACGTAGTTTAAGGTCTTCGGACCCAAAACTTTAAAAGAGGAAAGACATTTTTTTGTTTTCTTTTTTGAAAAATATTCTGGGTCATCGATTCTGATTCTGATGGTCAAGATCGATACCCATTCTTATTAAAAATCCCTCGGGATCTTGATCCCGACGTAGTTTAAGGTCTTCGGACCCAAACACTATATACAAAAGAGCAGCAATCCAGGTTGGAGACTGCGGGAATTCTCTTTGGAATGGTTCGGATCATCAGGTCATAGCTTTTGGATGGTTGAGATCATTGTTTGACCAAGTCAATCTTTTTCTTTCTTTTCTTAAAAATTCCATGGAACTTTTCCACATCATCATCCCAATTTTTCACCCATTTCTCATGAGATGAGATTTTGGTGAGATTTCTTCCTTTTTCTCACCATTCTCTTCCATCACTTCATTCTTACATGAAGGTACAAGATTCACTTGCAACCACCCTTCCCAAGGGGGAGTTCTTCCCAAGGAGAGGGAGAGGGAGGTCGTTTCACCTAGGTAGAGGCTAGGACGGCCTCCCATGGGCCGCCCGCCCGGTCTCTACCTCCTGGTCTCTTCAGGGGGCTGGGTAAAAGGGTGCCTTTTCCTTTTCTATATAACATGGGACACCCCCCCTTCAAACGTGCAATCTCTCTCTTCTTTCTCTCATACTCTTTCTTTTTCAAGTTTCCTCTCTCTTTCTTTGGTGGTCCTTTGCTCTTCTCAAGTGGTGGGCCTTAGAGGGGTCTTGGGACAGCAAGGTGGTCCTTCTTTGGTGAGTGGTAAAGGTATGGACCACTTCCTTTCTCTTTCTTGTCCTTTTCCATCTTCATTGTCTCTTCTCATGGTCCTTTTTCTTTTTCATGTAGCTATTCAAAGGGGTGTGAAGGTGGGCCCAAGCATTCTTGATCTTTTCTTAGATCTCAAGTCCTTCAAAGGTGGTGCTTGGAGAAGGACATTGCAAGCTCTCCACTTCATCATTTTTTTTCTTTTTCACACTCCCTCCATGTGCATGTAAAGAGTAATTTTGCCATGTCATCAAGTGTGCATGGCAAAATACTCTATCTTTTTCATGGGAGTTGGGCCTCTTCTCATGTGTATCAAATGGCCCTTGGTGTATTTGATGGGCCCAATGCTTCATTTTGGGCTCCCTCATGCTTTCTTTCTCTTGTCATTTTTTTTTTGAGCTTTCTATTTCTTTTCCCTTTTCTTTTTCAAAATTTGGGCCCATGGGCATGGTAGGGCCCATCTCAAGTTTTGGGCTCATGGGACTCACTTTAGGTGACCCCATCTTTTTTTTCATATATGTATGGACCAAGATGACTAGCCCATTCTTCATTTTGGATCTCAAGTGGGCTAGTTTTCCTAGTTGGGCCTTTATGGACAAGTGGCCCAACTCTTCCATATGATGTACCTCCTTGTACAAAGTGTAGTGGGCTCCTTGAAGTTTTTCATGTGGATGGGCTTTTGGGCCTTCATTGAAACTTGGGCACTTCTTTGAACCATGTGTGCCCCACTACACTTTGTCCATGTGGATTTTTTATTTTCATGCTCTTTTCTTTAATGGATGGAGGACTTGAGCTACTTGACCATCTACAAGTCCCATGAGTGAGTTGTTCCCACAATCTCACTAAGTTCAAATGGTTTTCTTTGTGGTAGGATTGTGGTTCTCAAGAGTTTCCCTTAGATGTTATCAACCTCAAATGGATGATTCTCAAGTGAGCTATCCATACAACCATGGGTCCTTGATCTTTTCTTTGGGGACTTGGTGAGTCATCCACTATCATTCTCAAGTATGAGTGGTTTTTCTTTCCATTTGTGGAAAAGAATGATACCCATAGGTTGCCCGTTTTTGTCCCATGCCTTGGGACATTTTGGATTTTGATATTCAAGTGGGCTATGTGTAACATTCTTATCCATTTTCATGATGGTTGGGTGACTCATCAAGCCATGCTCTTTTGTGCTCAAATGGTCTCCCTTTTTGGTGAACAAGTTGGTGCACATAAGTTGCCCAAACTTGCCTTTTCATGGGCATTTTCAACCTTGATTCTTCATGTGGGCTATGTGCATCAACTTTCTACCCTTAGCTTCTTTGATTCATATGTTTGTGGGTAGACCTCCTTGTTGTATTCTCATGGTCAAAACTTTCATCAAGATGAGGCACATAAGGTTGCCCATGGTTAACCCATGAATGGGTTCTCATATTCTCCAAAGTGGGCTATGTGCTCTCTCCAATCCATTGAGATGAGGCATTTGGGTTGCTCTTGGGGGCCCGTTTCCTTTCTATTCCCCACTTGTCCATGCACATGTGTAAAAAGATGGAAACATCTTAAGTGAGAGCCATGGCCTTGGCATAAAAAATGGACCAATCATTGGCCACATATGGACTTTGAAAAGGGATTTCTCATGTGAAGTAGGATTCTTGTTCTTTGTTGATCTCATGGCACTTGAGTGCATTTGTTGTCCAAAATGTGTCCTTGGATAATGGACTTTTCTTACCTAAGGCATGCCATGCCACCTTCTTTAAGGTGGGCCTTACTTTTTCCAATGGGCCCAAAACATATCCTAAGCGACACATGGAGTTGGACTTTAGATTTTGCATTTGAATGCGAGTCCAATCCCATGGGTTTCTTGGATGAGAATTTGGATTTTAATGGGTAAAGGATAGGGACTTACCTTGCCAAGCTTGTAGGATTCCATGGCGGATGGTACCAGGGGCCACCAAGTGGTTGATGAGGATGATCCTGCTTTCATTGTCCGCCGAGGGGACCACATGTGTTCCCTAGCTATGGAGCATCAACCTCTTCCTGCTATCAAGGGTCGAGGTACCAGGGATCGCTGGGACAATTGGATGAAAGAGCCACAGCCCTTGCTTGAGCGAGTACTAGATGGTACTCCTTTTACTGGCCTCCTCACCCTACGCTTCCATAACAACGACGCCAAACTCATGATGCTTGCGGCCCTTTGTGAGAGGTGGCGAGATGAGACCCACACCTTCCAGCTTCCTTGTGGAGAATGGGGGATAACCCCTTTGGACATTTACATGCAGATAGGTTTCCCATTTCATGGGGCAATTGTCCCTCAAGTTAGCTCTTTAGCTCCCCTCTCTTCCACTGATTGGCTGCGGCTTGTCGGTGACGTCCCTCCTGAGGGTGAATTCCAAGGCCATCAAGTGAAGATGCGATGGTTTTACAACAATTTTGCTTCCGTCGTCCCTACCACCGAGCGAGAGGCCCTCCACAAGGCGCGGGCCATGATCACTTATGCTTTTGGATCCTTTCTTTTTTGCCATGCGAATGAGAGAGTTGATCCTAAATTTCTTCGTTTAGTCGAGGATCTTCATCACCCCTATAATTGGAATGGGGCCATCCTGACCCGTCTCTTTCAAGGTCTGGACAAGACCTGTCAGCATAGCCGGTCCTTCACAGGCTTCTGGCCTGTCGTTGAGGTACCTCTTCTTTCATCCTCCTTGGAGCCATTTGCCTCATTTCTCTCTCTGATCATTAAATGTACTTTCATCCAGACCTGCTTTTATGACCATTTTCCGCACCTTGCGCCGAGGATGCGAGATGACATTGAACCGTCTCAGTATCGCCATATGTACTGGCATCAACAGAATCGTCAGCGGAACTCCCGAGTTCCCGGGGACAATTGGCGTGCTGATATAGACGGGCTGACCGTTGAGGACGTAAGTATCTTGCTTGTCTTTGTCCTTATGTTGTACTTGTAACTGATCGTGGTATCCTCTTCTGCTGCAGTTTGCCCGGATGCCGTACGCTAGCTTCCCTCTCTACTACACACCCCAGCGCGTGGAGGCATACGATGCTTCATGTCTCCGTATTATGCTTTCTGACGCTGAGTCCTTCCAATGGTACTTGGGAGAGAGATTGCTTCGGCAAGTCACTGGGGTGGCTCGGGTCCCCTGTTCTGCACCTCCTCCAGCTGCTCGGATGCCAGCTGATGAGAGAGTTGAGGCTCTGGCGGGCCAGCCTGGCTTCCGTTTCACGATCCCGGATCGTGATTATGACGAGTGGTATCTGCTATTTGGCCAGGGGCCTTTGCTTCCTTCGCTTTATGTTCCAGGTGGCCGTCGCAGGTATGTTGGAGGTTCAGTGACTGCTCCTTTGATGGATCTTTATCGTCGGGAGCGGGACGCGAGGAGGGGCGATGATGATTATGTTGGTGACTTGTAGCTGGCTCTGCTTTGTATGGCTTTGTACTTTTACTTTTGTCCCCTTTTGTATCAAGCTCTTTTGGATGAATATACAGGCTTTAATTTCTCCCGAATTCCTTGGTGATGTCTGTATGCTTTGACTCTTGACTCATTCCTTCATGATTTGTGATTTTTCAACTGCATGGACAATGACTTGAATGGTTTAGATCGCTTGTTTAGGCCCTGCGGGGCCCACTTGATGATTGGATCTTGGATTTTAGCCCTTCTTTTGATGATTGGACTTTTGATCTTGCCACTCCATGACTTGTGTAAGCTTTCCAATGGTTTGGATCTTGATGATTTGGCCCTTGAATGGTCCAGATTGATGGATTTGGCCCTGTGGGCCCACTTGAGACCTTAGCTTTACTTTGGGGAACCTCTTTTGATGATTTGTGAGGCTAAGAATGCTTCTCATGGTGTGGATGATGGCTTGAACGTCTCTGATCGCTTGATTTGGCTTTGTGGGCCCACTTGATGATTAGATCTTGGATTCTGGCCCTTCTTGTGATGATCAAACCTTTGATCTTGTTGTTTGACGGCTCATGTAGGTTCTTCAATGGTTTAGATCATGATGATCTAGTCTTTGAATGGCTTGGATTGCTTGTGGCCCCCACTTGATCACTTTTCCTTCTCTTTGGCTTGATCAGCCCTATTCCGGCCACATTGCTTCGTGATTGGACCAGTGGGGCACCTTTTGTATGATCTTGATCATCTTCAGTTGAAATTTGGAGTGGACCGGAGCCTTGGGCGGCCCATGGAGCGCCATCTGCTGACGTGGACTGTCAGCCTCACCTACCAAGAACCCTGGAGCCAATCCCGCGGAGAGAGGAGAACCGCGTCCGTACGGGCGGCCCAGGGCAGGCCGCCCAGAGCTCGTCTCTTGAGCGGCCTGGGCTGGCTCGTGCTCGGACATTCTCTGGTCCCTGTTGCTGCTGTCCCCACCTGCTGTGTACGTTCAGGTTCGGTTCCAACAATGAATCTTCTCTTTGTCTCCTCTTTCATCATCATCTTGTCCTCATCTTGCCTTGTGCTTGCTTGGGCCATGGATGGTGGGGATTTATGGGCTGTGGGGGCTGTCCAAGGTGGGTCCCACACTTCAGATCTTCAACTGAGCTTTGATAATGGGGAGATGCCTTTAATGGATGGGGTAGATGGGGCATTAAGAGGGGGCATTGATGAAGACTTAAGCTTGGTGGTTGGTGGAGCTTTGAATGGGTCCATTAATGGTGGGATGGCTGGATTTTCAGATTTGAATGGGACCTTCATTATGGGAGGAATGGATGGTATAGATGGGATGATGGGATGGGACATAGGTGAGGCTATGCATCCCTTGAGTGTGGGCCCCCTGGATGATGTGATGGATGGTGGTGATGGGACCATGATGGACATAGATGGGCTGATCTCATGTCTGGATGGTATGGATGGCTCAGATGGTACCTTTGACGGTTTGGATGCTCTGGATGAGGGCCAGGATGTGCGGCGCACTTGTTTGGGTGGTCTTGATGTGATCATTGATGATGTCCCCTTGATGATGGACGGTGTAGATGCCTCGATGATCCCCTTGATCGGCCAGGATGATGACTGGATACATGATTTTCTGTTGGAGGGGGCCGCAGGTCCAGATCTGATCGTTGATTCTTTGATCGGGGTTGCCGGGACCCCTTTGGATGGTTCAGATGTATTCTTTGACGGTCAGATTGGTCAGGATGCCACGATGTGCGGTGTGATCTTCACTGATGGCTCTTTTGGTTGGGAGCATTGTCCTTCTTTTGGTCATCGGCCCTTTGCGCACTCTGTTCACGAGGTGGGCGAGTCTTCTCATGCGGCTGAGGTTGTGACAGTTTCCGACAGTGATGCGACTATATCAGACATAGCCATTACTGGGGGCAGGTCAGGGGCTGTCGAGTCTGCAGAGGTTCCAGCTTTTCCTTCGCCTGTTGACCTTCCGATCCTCGATGAGTCATCATTGATTTCTGGGCCTTTTGTGCTGGAGGGGATACCGGTGAGGACTTGTCAGCTGCTTCCTCGTTCTTCTTGCTCGCCACGACTGCTTGCTTGGCTTGACAGCTTGTCAGTTTATGAGATTCGAGATTTGGAGTCCTATGGCTTTGGCAGTCTGATTCATATGGCTAGAGTTGACATTGACTGGAGGATGCTCGGAGCTGCCGTGTTTGACTGGATCCCTTCGTTGAACTTGTTTGCGTTCAACGATATGGAGATGGGGCCTTCTTTGGAGGAGCTTGCACGCTTGACAGGCCTACCCTGGGATTATGCCCAGTATTTTTCGCCGAAGACATCGCCGAAGACTGCTACACCGCAGAACTGGTTTGGGATCCCCTATCTTGTTCGGCCTGCAGCTAGTGGCCAGGATGCTGTAGTGTTCTCTTTGGACCTGCTGTATGATCTTTTTTCGGGTCCTCAGAGTACGACCGGTTCTACCTTTGCTCGGAACGCACTGATGTTCTGTTTGATTGCTGAGGTGCTATTCTCGGGATGGCGCAGGTCCCAGACTCCTTTGCTTTTTGAGGTGATGAGCCGAGCTGTCCGTCGGCAGGGGATCATTTCTCTCATCTTGGCCGAGCTATTTGATGGGCTGACCGACTGTGCCCTGGGCGTGTCCTTCGCGGCTGTTGTGCTTTCCTTCAGGTATCTTTTCTACACCCTTTTTTCTTCTTGCCTTGCTAGGAATTGTTTTGCTTTAGCTGAACTTCTTTTGCTTTTTGTGATCAGGTCTGGCTATGGGAGCGTCTTTCTCTGACCGTTCCTGTACCTCTTCCTGGCATTCCTAGCTCTGACATTATGCGTTATATCATCGAGTTCCTTCCTCATACAGCCAGGATGAGCGAGCCCCTGTATCGCAGGATATTCGCTGAACTTCGTGACTGGAACGTTCGTTGGGAGTCATCTTGGCTTTCACTTCCTCCAGTGCTTTGCGATGCACACCGCCATCCTCTGATGTTGGTAGGCTTTCGATCCTACTTTTCTTATCATCCCATCCGATTCCTGCGGCAGTTTGGATACGAGCAGGATGTTCCTCTTTTCGCTTTCGCGGGTATTGGGCGTCGAGCACTTCCATCCAGATCCTCTGATTTTAGGACCCGGATTGATTGTTCTTGGGCGAGTTATTTGACAGCTGATTTGTTGGGATTTGAGCTGCGGACTTTTCCGATGGCGACCGCCCCATATCAGTATTGGGCTGCTGAGCAGTCTTTGTATCGACGTATCCCTTGTTGGCACCAGACTGCTGATGAGGATGAGCAGGATATTCTTGGAGATGCTGGCTCTTCATCTGGTTCATATGAACCTTTTGAGGAGCGCCCGTTTATCGATCCTGGCTTCCTCTTGGCCACTCATGGTCATCTGCTGTCTGAGATCTCTGCACTTCGGTATCATTGTGAGATGATGTCGAGGAGATTGGCTGCCGATCGGAGGTTGTCTGATGAGGAGACAGCGATCCGTACCCTTGAGCGCGATGAGGTGCATTACCTGCGTATGGAGGTGAGCAGGTTGAGAGCAAGACTATCTTTTTATGAGTCAGAGGACTCACCTGATGTGGCCGAGGAGGAGGGTAGAGATTGATTGTGTTGGCCACCTGCACATCCCTTTTTTGCATATATGATTGATGATGATGCATTTTTGTATTTTTTGAAAAAGGTGATATGTTATATGTAAAAGAAATATGATGCATTTAATTTAAAAAAAAAAGAGAACTGTTTGAAAATCTACTGTGCCATGAGTTGTCTTGTGAGTGTGTCTGGATTTTGTGTCAGGATATAGGAATTAGAACTGGGGCTCGGTCAATGATTTGACCGATGTCTCGAGATTCGACTTGCTTGATCCTTTGGTTCCCTAGAGATGTAGGCAATGGAAACTCTTGCTTCCTGAGATTGTCAGAGTTTGTAGAGTTCTTTGCTCCTGACTGTACTTCCTCTTGTTCTTGTACTTTCACTGCTTGAACCGATCTGGACTGTCTGATTTCTTGGTACCTGCACTTTTATTCTTTCTTTTTTCTTTTTTCTTTTTTTTTTTTTATTTGAGCCATTTTTGCCTGCAGTGCTCTTTCGAGTTTTCACTACAGCCGGCTTTTTCCCGTCATTTTTGCCTGTGGCGCCCTTTCAGGTTTTCACCACGTCCCGGGTATTTGGTCTTACCTGTCCCTTGGCAGCTGTGCTGTTTTTACCCTTGGCGCCCTTTCAGGTTTTCACCAAGTCCGCTGTATGCCCACTGTTTTTACTCGGAGCGCCCTTTCGGGTTTTCACTCCGCCCTCTTTGTTTAGGCACACATTTTCTTTTTTCTTTTTTTTTTCTTTTCTTTCTGGATCTCTGGATAACTGCGGTGGCTAGAGGTCGGGAATCCGTCGTTGCCGGCCGATGGCAGTCTTTCAGCCCTTATCCTGAGTTACGATAATAGAGCTGTCGGTCTTTGCTAAAGACCCCTCTGAGATGAATGGATGGATGACTGTGTTTCTTGGATTGATTTTTTCTTGGGTGCTTTACTTTGGCTTCCCTTTTTCTTTCTCTTTTTTTTTTCTCTTTTTCTTCTGTATTCTTTTTCTTTTTTTTTTTTTCTTTTCTTTTTGAATCCCCCCCTTTTTTTTTGTATTTTTCTCTTTTGGAATCCCCTTATTTGAAACACTTGTTGGTGGACGGGATGATTTCTCAGAGGTCTTAGCTTCGACCTCTTGACTTCAGCTCTATTAAAGTAACTCTTGATAAGGTCAGAATGACTTACCCGTGAAAGATCTTCAAGTTGTCGGCGTTGGTTGGCTCAGGAAGATCCACCCCTCTCATGCTGGTGAGTCTGAGGGCGCCTCCAGGAAGCACTTCTCTAATGATCAGTGGCCCGTCCCACGAGGGTTTGAACTTTCCTCTGGGATCTGGAAGGTGCGACGGTAGAATCTTCTTCATGACCATGTCGCCTACCTTGAAGCTCCTTTTTCGGACTCTCTTGTTGTAAGCCCGAGCGATCCTTTTCTGATAGCACTGTGAATGACTTAGTGCACGCTTGCATTTTTCATCTGCCAGCTGCAACTGATCGAATCTGGCCCGTTGCCATTCTCCTTCTTCAATTCCGCTTTCTAATAACACCCGAAGTGATGGTATTTCCACTTCGACTGGTAGAACTGCTTCCATTCCATAAGTAAGCTCGAAAGGAGTAACGCCCGTAGCAGACCGTACGGACGTTCGATAGGCCCAAAGTGCATATGGGAGCATATCTGACCAATCTCGATATGTCACGACCATCTTCTCAAGTATCCTGACGATTGTCTTGTTTGCGGCTTCTACCCCACCATTCATCTGGGGACGGTAGGGGCTTGATCGATGACGTTGGATCTTGAACTTGCTGAGGAAGTCATCCATCTTCTTGTTGACGAACGGGGTCCCATTATCTGTGATGATGGCATTAGGGATTCCATATCGGCATATGATGTTGTTCTTCATGAATTTGATCACTTGAGATGCTGCAATCGTGGTGTAGGAGGCTGCCTCTACCCACTTGGTGAAGTAGTCGACTGCCACAAGTATGTACTCATGACCATTTGATGCTTTGGGACTGATCTTGCCGATGATGTCGAGTCCCCACATGGAGAAGGGCCAGGGGGTGGTCAGGTTGTATAACTCTGATGATGGGGCATGGATTTGATTCGCATGCTCTTGACACTTGAAGCATTTTCTGACGTGCTGGCAACAGTCTGTCTCCATGGTGAGCCAGTAGTAGCCGAGTCGTAGAATCTTCTTTGCCATCATGTGCCCATTCATGTGTGGGCCACAGATTCCTTCGTGTATTTCTTCCATGATCTTTGCAGCTTCTGTTTCATCGACGCATCGGAGAAGGATGTGGTTATAGGATCGCTTGTAAAGAACTTCGCCACTGATGGTGAACTGGCCGGCCAAACGTTGGATGGTTCGGCGATCTGTTGCTGTTGCTGATTCTGGATATTCCTGGGTTTCGAGATATTGCTTGATGTCGGCATACCAGGGTTTGTCAGGGACAACTTCGGCTTCTTCTATTTGCAGGCAAAAAGCAGGTTCTTCTTGAATTTCGACTGTGAGCTCCCATTCTGAAGCTCCTTTTGGGATCTCGAGCATTGATGCAAGTGTGGCGAGAGCATCTGCAAACTGGTTCTTGGCTCTAGGCATGTATGAGAAGGTGATTTCCTTGAATTCTTCGAGCAGATTGTCAAGATACACATGATATGGTATCAACTTCTCATCCTTGGTCTTCCATTCGCCATTGGTCTGATTGATGATAAGTTGTGAGTCTCCAAATACTCGTAGCTTCTTGACGCCCAAGATTATGGCTTCCCTTAAGCCAGCGATGCATGCTTCATACTCTGCCATGTTGTTGGTACACTCAAATGCGATGCGCCTCGAGATAGGAATAGGGACATCATCTGGAGAGTAGAGGATTGCTCCAATACCTCTCCCTTTAGAATTTGCTGCGCCGTCGAAGAATAACGTCCACTCATCTTTTTTCTTCTTTTCTTCCTCTTCAATGAGCAAGAGATCTTCATCAGGGAAGAATGTCTTGAGCGGCTGATAGTCGAGGAGAGAGTGAGCCGCAAGATGATCGGCGAGGGCCTGTCCCTTGATTGCCTTTTGAGTGACATAGGTGATGTCGAACTCAGACAGGAGTAGCTGCCATTTAGCTATCCTTCCAGTGAGTGCCGGTTTCTCGAACAGGTACTTGAGCGGATCCATGTGAGCGAGGAGGAGAATAGGGAATGCAATCATGTATTGGCGGAGTCGCTGAGTTGCCCAGACTAGGGCGAGGCAAGTCTTCTCGATCGGGGAATACCTGGTCTCGTAGTCGGTGAACTTTCGACTCAAATAGTATATTGCTTGTTCCTTCTTCCTGGTCTCGTCGTGCTGACCGAGGACACAGCCTATGGCTTCTGCTGCTACCGAGATGTATAACAATAGTGGTCGTCCAGGAGTGGGCGGCACTAGGACTGGAGGATTCATGAGATACTTCTTGATGCGGTCGAAGGCGACTTGGCAATCATCATTCCATTCTTTTGGGACGTTCTTCCGAAGGAGCTTGAATATGGGCTCACAGATAGGTGTGAGCTGTGCGATGAAGCGACTGATGTATTGAATTCTGCCGAGGAAGCCACGAATTTCTTTCTCTGTTCTAGGAGGGGGCATCTCGATGATTGCTCTGGTTTTGGTCTCGTCGACCCTGATGCCATCCTCGCTCACCATAAAGCCGAGGAGCTTACCTCCCATTGCACCGAAGACACATTTCTGAGGGTTGAGGTGGAGCTTGTACTTTTCTAATCTGTTGAATAACTTCTTCAGATCTTCAAAGTGTCCTTCCATTGTGCGAGATTTGACGATCATGTCGTCCACATATACTTCGAGCTCTTTGTTCATCATGTCGTGGAATAGTGCTGTCATTGCTCGCTGATATGTTGCTCCTGCGTTCTTCAGACCGAACGGCATCACCCTGTAACAGAAGGTTCCCCAGGGAGTGATAAATGCTGTCTTCTCACGATCTTCGACGGCCATCTTGATCTGATTGTAACCTGAGAACCCGTCCATGAATGAGAAGATCTTGTATCCAGCGGTGTTGTCGACCAGAGTGTCGATATGTGGCAAAGGGAAGTCATCTTTTGGACTGGCTTTGTTGAGATCTCGGAAGTCGCTGCACATTCGAACCTTGCCATCCTTCTTCGGTACTGGTACGATGTTGGCGAGCCATTCAGGGTAATTAGAGACTACCAAGAATCCCGCGTTGTATTGTTTGATGACTTCATCTCGGACTTTTAGGGCCCATTCTAGCTTCATTCTTCGGAGTTTCTGCTTCACTGGCTTCATATCTGCCTTGGTTGGCAGATGGTGTACAACGAGCTCTTCATCGAGCCCCGGCATGTCTTCATATGAGAACGCGAAGTTGGACAATCTTGGAGCTAGGAACTCTATCATTTTCTGTTTCATCTCAGGTGGCAACGATTTTCCAATGCGTACTTCCATAGGGATCTCAGGTGTCCCCAAGTTTACTATCTCGAAATCATCGGCTACAACATTGGCTTTAGATTCGAACTTTTTGAGGAGATCCTCTAGTTCGGGAGCTGGATCATCATCTTCCTCATCCCGAGCTTCGTCCAGACCCATGAGTTCGAAGTCTAATTCGATGTCGAAATCATATGATTCGACTTCAAACTCATATGACTCTTTAGACGAACTTGGCACACTATTGAATGCAGGAAAAGAAATGTTTTTTGGTTTTTGAGAATTTTCTGAAATGGAAATACTAGATGTTTTTGTCTTTTGAAAGTTTTTGATTTTTTTAGTTTTTTGAAATTCACGGGACTTTGAACAAGCGGGCATTGCAGACCATGATTGAGCCCAACTTGTTCCAAAGCTCCGATCGCTGCTTAAACAGGCGTTTTTTTTTGGAAGCCAGAGCCCTCAGATGGCTCTTTGGCTGATTCAAAAGTGAGGGGAACAGATGACCATTCAGGACCCCACACTTCCTCCCCTGAAGAGGTGGGGGTTGATGATTTGGGCGAAGAATCATGGTCTGGCCCAATGACCATGACTTCTCGCTGGTCGGGTTCGGGATCTGAGTCGCACTCAGTCTCTCCCGGATCACTTACCTCGCATTGCAGTTCGTCTGGTTCCACAGTGAGACACAAGTTTGAAACCTGAACATCAGACCAATCTAGGGCTGGCCACTTCCCTTTCTTGGTCCAATGGATGGGCTGCTTCTGTCCTTGGCTGATGATTGATGAAGTTGACTTTGCAGAGATGGGCAAGTCGTGCCCCTTGCTAATTGGTGCTGAGATGAGCAAGTCATGCCCCTTGCTGACTGAAGTGGGCAGGTTGTGCCCCTGGTTGAGAGAAGTGGGCAAGTTGTGCCCCTGGTTGGGAGCAGGTGTCAGAGTAACCTGGTCCTTAAGCTGCTGCATTTGACTTCCTTCTTCGTCTTCATCCTTTTCTTCTTCTTTTGGAGGCTTAGATGGTTCGAGAATCTGATCCCATCGAATGGGGGGCCACGTGGCCCAAACTAGACTCATCGGGAGGCCTTTGTGTAGTGCAGTCGGTTGATTCTCTCCTGGATCTTTGCAAGGTTCTCCCGGCTTGACGAACTGGATGGGTGAGCACCGAAATTTCTTCCTTCTCTTGTCCATGAAGGTTGTCTTGTATCCGAGTCCCCATTTGCGTTGGTTATACCAGCGGTACCTTTCTGGACTTGAAGTGATTCTTCATTCGGTATTTGAGGCTCAGACGCTCTGCCGGTGAAAAGACACGGTCCACCCTTATCGGTTCTGGATTAGCGATAGAGTGCACAGTCTCGAATTCGAAACTGTGAAATGGGATGTCTTCTTCAGAGTGTTGGATATCGATGACCGGGATGTCTGGTTCAGTGGCAGCAGCATTAGAAGGAATGATGAGCTCCTTCTCTGCGTGGATAGAGATCACTTGATTTCCACAGATGTACTTCACCCGTTGATGTAAGGTTGATGGTACAGCTCCAATCTTGTGCAGCCACGGTCGTCCGAGCAACATGTTGAAAGAGGCTGATATATCCAGGAATTGGAATGTGATGCTGGAGACTTCCGGACCTATCTGTACCTCTATGTCGACCTCCCCTTCTACTGATCGGCGGGTGTTGTCGAATGCTCTGACGCATATGGTGCTGGGTCGGAATGAAGAAGGACTGATTCCCAGACGTTCTGCAGTCTTGAGTGGGCAGACATTTAAGCTTGAGCCATTATCGATAAGGACCAGCGGAACACAGAGGTCTTTGTATCGTAAGGCTATGTTGAGGGATCGCCCATGATCGCGCCCTTCTGGTGGCAACTCATTATCTGTGAAGGTGATGGCGCGTGGAGCCAGGAGTTGTCCAATCATCAATGCTATCATCTCTGGTGCCGTATCGGAGGAGACATGAGCATCGTTCAAGGTTTTGGCAAACATTTCTCGGTGTATGCGAGATGTGCAGAGTAGCTCCCATACTGAGATTTGTGCAGGGATTGACTTGAGCTGAGTTGCCACATCGTACGCGGCTTCATTTTTATTGCCGAGGCCTGAGAGGACGCCTTTGGGATCTCCTCTGTTTTGATTATCTCTTCGGATGCAACGCCCGTTGGGATTCATGTTCCCCACTTCTGCGCACTCTGGATAGTGCCATGGAACCTCTTTGTAGTTTTCCTCCCTTTTGCCTTCTAGGACCACCGGTTCTTGCAACGGTGTTGGTGTGGGTACCAGATCTTCCTCGTATGGAGCTTTTGCCTTGAGGACTACATTGTTGCCTGTGCTGAAGGGGTAGTATCGAGGCTTGTCTTCATAGACCACATAAGGTCGTGGTCTTGGCTTGACTGTTCCTGGGGCGGGAGGCTCCCATGGAATGAATACTGGTCCTCTTGATATGGCAGGAGGTTTCTCTGTTCGTCCGAGCTGCCGTAGAGTGATTGATACGCCTCCGGGACTTGCCCCTTGCAATATGACAGGCTTGACTGGAAGAGCTCCTTCCAAGACAACGGGCTCTTGCTGCTGATGAGTGTAATCCTTCCATTGCGGATTGGATTGTTCTGGAGTTGCCCCTTGCAAGATGACAGGTTCGTATGTGGGCTCAATGTATGATTGTGCTCCTTCCAGGACGACTGGTTCCCAGCTTGAATGGTTGTAAGGTGCCCCTTGAACAACTGGTATATCATATGGAGGTGCTCCTTCAAGCACTACTGGCTCGGAGATTGAAGGAAGAAAGGGACTTGCCCCTTGTAAGATTGGAGGAGGATTTGTTGGCTCATAAGTGTAGGCGTGAATGGATTGGATGGGGGAGAAGAAGCGATCGAGATGATCCCCTTCTTCTATACTATTGACTGCAGGGCCACGAGATGAACTAGGGTCCGTCGGATGTTGAGGCAGAGGATTCTGAAGGATGTTGGTGGAAGCTGCTGGAGAAGTTCCAGGGACCGAGATGACGATCTTGCGGTCATCAATCAGGTCTTGTATGGCATTCTTCAAAGTATAGCATCGATCAGTGGCGTGGCCACGTCCTTGATGGTAGGCACAGTACTCATTTTCTCGGTAGTTTGGAGGCAGAGGATGAGGCGGAGGCCTAGGTGTCATCAGAGTGAGTAACTGCTTTTGTACCAGCGTAGTCATGATTTGACTAAGTGGTTGACTGAGTGGAGTGAACTTCCTGAACTCCCTGTAATTCTGCCTGTTCTGGTATAAGTATTGGCCATTTCCTCTGAACTGCTGCTGTTGTCGAGGTGGTTGTGGCTGAGGATTCGGTTGTGGCTGATACCGCTGAGGCTGATGCTGAACTAGATTCTGCTGATACTGTTGACGTCCCTGTGGGGGAGCACGTTGATTTCCTTGAGCAGTGGTGTTGATGTTGTTTACCTCTGTTGGGCGGGGAGGAGAACCACTGCGGTTTCCATTCCCGTGCCCGATAGGTCTTCCTTCCACTTTGTTCCTCTTGACTGTAGTGGCTTGATGAGGCCATGGAGAGATTGTCCCGGCCCGGATTCCTGCTTCGACTTGCTCTCCAGCACGGATCAATTGTGAGAAATTCGCATATGGATGCGAGATGAGATACCCGGATATGCCTGGGTATGTTGAATGAACAATCATGGAGATTTGTTCTTCGTCGTCGATGGGTGTCCGCATTCTGGCTGCCATAGCTCGCCAACGTCCCACATAAGCTGATAGCGTTTCATCATTCCTTTGCCTGAGTGCTGCGAGGTTGGCTCTTCTGGGTGCCATGTTGAGATTGTATGCGAATCTGTCGACGAAAGCCTGGGAGAGCTGCTCCCATGTTCTGATGCGGTGGCAGTCCAATGAAGTGTACCAATCTAGGGCATCGCCTTTCAGAGATTTTTGGAACAAACGAATAAGGGCCCCTTCATTTCCTGCGATTGCACTCAGCTCCCCGCAGAAAGCCTTGAGATGTGCTGTGGGACAACCGCTGCCATCGTATCTCTTGAATTTCGGAACCTCAAAGTTTTGAGGTACCTGAGCATCTGGGAAAGGACACAAGTCTCTGAACTTGGTCGAAGGTAGGTCGATTCCTTGCTGTCGCTGAAGCTGATTTTGCAAGATCTGGAACTGCTCCCGCAACTCGTCCAGTCCTGAGTGATCTGTTCGAGCGACTGGTGCCTCCTGGAGTAAGGCACGTTCTTCTTCGGCATAGTGGTCGATGTCTTCGACCCTATGGGCTTGCTGAAAAGCAACCGCGGGTTGCTGAACTTGGTTTGATGATTGAACTGGATTCTGATGAACTTGTGCTTGAAATGATTGTAACTGAACTGGAGATTGTACGGAAGGTTGAACTGGAACTTGCTGGAAATTAACTGGATTTTGCTGAATTGAAGACTGCTGGAAATTAACTGGATTTTGCTGAATTGAAGATTGCTGAAAATTAACTGGAATCCCATCGGCGGGGATGTGCTGGAATTGAAAAGTGCTCCTGTTTGCAAGAGGCTGAGATGCTGGGAAGTGACCCCCTTGTTGGGTATTCGCCACTGTCCGCTGATTGATGTGGGCTTGACACTGACCCCCATTGTGGGCATTCGCCAGTGCTATCCCTGTTGCTGGAAATTGAAATGAAATCCCATCGGCGGGGATGTGCTGAAATTGAAAAGGTGTCCCATCGGCGGGGACATGCTGAGATCTATTGAGATTGTTGTTTGCAAGTGGGACTAGCTCATCCCCAGCAGAGTCGCCATTCTGTGGACCCTCGCCGATTTTCCCGCGCTCCCACACGACGTCGTTCTCCCTTTCCTTTCGGAAGAAGAAGAAGAAGAAGTGCGTGCATGCGAAATCGCCGTTTGTGCCACTGGCTTGCCTCGTTCTCGAGGGCTTTGTTTGGTTGTCGTATTGAGCTGGATGTGTTTAAGTGAGTTTATATAAGACCAGAGTCGCCACTAGCCAGTTACTTCGAATCTACAGTCGGCTAGACCCCGTAGAAACGTTAGAGAAGGGGATCTGAAGATCCTTTCCTCTAAAATGACTCCTGTTGATCTGCGGCCAGAGATTCAAGGTAAGGGATCACGGTTACAGGGTGGGAAGAGGTTAAGCACCCCACACACTGCCCGTACCGAAGTACGGTCTCTACTTCACAGAATCGATCGAATACTTGAAAGTCTAATTTAATCCTCGTATATTCTCATGAATGACATGATGCATGAATGCGGGTCTGAACAGTAAGAGTTTCTGATGGGCAGGTTCCAACAACGGGCAAGCCCAGAGTGTACGCTCGAACTGACAGGTGCTTAATATAAGACGTATGCAGTGTGCTTGAATGATCAAGGTGTTTTATGGTGAAGCATGAATGCAGGTCTGAACAGTAAGAGTTTCTGATGGGCAGGTTCCAACAACGGGCAAGCCCAGAGCATACGCTCGAACTGACAGGTGCTTAATATAAAGACATATGCATGTGTGCTTGAGTAATCAAGGTGCTTGTAGTGAAGCAGGGGGGTTGGAAGAAAAGTAAATGTTGTACTTATGCTAGATGCAAATGAGATGATGCTGGAAAAGAGTAGCTGGGTGGACGGAAGTGTCGCAAGGGTTGGCTTCGAGTGGTTGGATCAAGACTTGGACGGCTTGGGAGGCTTGGACCAGTGGTCAGGCTGGGCTGGACCAGGGTTAGACTCTCCTCACTCGGGCTCTCCTTGGTGGGAAAATGGGCTAAGGGCACTCGAAAGGATGGACTCTCTCTGGACTCGAAGGGCTTCCAATGGATTGTTGAAATGAGAAGGGGAGGGGGGTATTTATAGCAGCAGAGAGGGGCATTCTCGTAATTTTTTCCGGGCGGCCTGCCATGGGCCGCCCGTACGGCCGCTCCTCGGTTTCTAGCGAGTACGGCCGTTCCCTCGGGGCTGCTGTTGGACTCGCTGGTCGACTCAGTGAGTTGACTCAGCGGGTCGACTCGGTGGTTTGACTCGACGGGTTGACTCGACGGGTTGACTCGGTGTTTTGACTCGACAGGTTGACTCGACGGGTTGACTCAGCGGGTTAACTCAGCGAGTTGACTCAGTGAGTTTGACTTTTTTTGGGATTTTTTGACTGGCCTTTTTTATGGGGGGTTTTTCAGGGTGGTTTTTAGGACTGGGTTGACTGGGTTCAGGCTTGAACTGGGCTATGGAATGGGGCTTACAAGGGTGAGTTTGGCTGAGTTTGGACTTGGGATTTGGGGGTATGGTCCTCCGTTCAACCAGCTATCTCTACCAACAGTGTAGCCGAAGGTGGGGTGTTTATAGAATGTCCTAAGTTTAGTTTCTAATTTTCAAGGGTCTACCATTTATGTATAAGAGTAGGGTCATAACTTACAGGTCAACTAGGTTTTTAAGAAAAGCCTCTCTCTGATACCATTTTATCACGCCCCGAAATTCGAATTCAGAGTGTGCACCCTCTGGCCTAATTTACAAGGTATAACTGGTGCACTAAATACATTTATAATGTTAAACCACTTTAAGAGGCATAAAATAATGAAATACTAAGTTACTATTTATTCATGAAATATTCAACTTCAAACTAAGTCCACCCATTTGAGACTTTATTAGATGTCTACTAATTATTGAAAAGAATAAAATAAAACAAGAATAGTCTAAACGTCTTGGTTTAGGGCCGCCACTTCTTCCTCGGTCAAATTAGGCCAATAATCCTGCGACTCTTCTAGTGGTCCCATTTCATTATCTAGGACATTCTCTAAAGGGTCAATGTCCACATCATCTGTATATTTTTAATCCACAATGTTAGCTGGAACGCCCAGTGAATAACCCAATACGGTTCACATGCATTTCAACTAAGCAGGATAAACACATGTCATCAAATACATGTAATACAGAATTAATGCAAGAATGAGTTTAATATGAAATGATCCATCAAGTGAGCATATATTCAGTCTTCCACTTGCTTCGATTGGATCCCATCAATCGGCTCCCCCTTCCTTGTAGGGTGGACTTCCACATGTTAGTGGGCTTCCAAGATAGTTCCTGGGTAACCGGGTACTTAAGTACCTACCGGTCTTCCAGAGTCGAACTCTAGGCACAATAACTCATAAATGCATGCAATAATTCACATCCGTACATTCCATCTCTCCTTTTGAGAGGCAACATTTCATGAAATTTATTATAAATGAAAATTATTTAAATAATATTTAAACAAGCATGAATAAATCAATATCACATATTATGTCCATCACACACCTTACTTAATTAAAATGACTAGGAAACGTGTTGGGATGTACTCACCTGTTGATAATGACGATTACTCTGTTAATTTTGTCACGTCCTTAGTAGAATCAGTCCTGAATTTACAATCAATGAAATTTATACTGATTCATTATCAATATCACCTTAGATATACTTATTTTCAAATTGAATTTTACATTATTTAGATTTGGCTCCCTAATGGACAGTTTAGATTCAATTATTGTGATTCGTTTTTCCAAAAGGAATGGCCCTTTTACTATTTTTCTGTTGGTATGACCCACTTGACTGGTGGATTACAAGTTCCCCAATGATACAATACTAAAGATGGTTAACTAAATTTTACAAAGATCTTGTGGTGGGATACCCAAAATGATCAATTTATGAGAATCCATACGTACCTCCCCACTATTTCACTTAGCATGGCCCGCGTGGAACTCTGATTGGGCTGATTTTGGTCGCAAAACATGTAACCCATTACTCAAGAGATTGGGTGGATCAGATTTTCCAAAGACTACACAGTGGTGCCCACAAGTTCCCAACTAGTGGACAAGTGCTATCCCCACTGTTTGTCTCGGTATGACCCACTAGAATATCCTATACGGACCATTTTTTGTCCTTAACCAGAAAACTTGTTTATTAAGATAGGATTAGATTTCTCAAAATGCCTCCAAATGGGTCCTAAAAGTAGACTGCAATCCAAAATTGGATTGGCTTAACCATATGTATTGTTATCATTACTCTTTCAAGTGGTGTGAGCCACTTGAGATTCGGATTTACCTAATTTTTTTACCCAAGCTATAAAACATCCCGATACAACATATGGTCAACTTGGATCTACTGATTTCATCACAGTGGGGTCCACGAGTGGACCGCTGTCCACGCCCAGAATTTTTATCCTTTTGTTTTCATTTTTATTTTATAATTTTTTTTCACCATTAATTTGTTCTAGGTGGTGTGGCCCAGTCAGACCTCGGTTTAGGTCCAAATTTGGACACTAGTCCTAAAATGAGTTGGAGAAACAAATGGACGGAGTGGATATACTAAATCCATCAAGGTGGATCCCACGAGTTGGACCCCCCACATAAATTTTCAATTTCCAACGCTGGATGGTCCAGCAAGAGATTTTTTTTCTTTATTATTATTATTATTATTATTATTATTTAGCCTTACATGTGGGGTTTATTAGAGATCTGGTCCGACCATTGGGTCGGCCACGTCTTTGTGGGCCCAATAAAATTTGAAATATAACAAATTCACCACAATTACCTTAATAATAAAATAAAGTAATAATAAAAAGAATTTAAAGGCTATCATTTATCCAAGTGATATGGCCCATCTGTAGGTCCAATTTATCTGAATTTTGTGGCCCATGTACATTTTGGCGAAAAGAAAAATTATATTCTTGTTAGTGATAAGACTTGATCCCTAGTCTTCCCTTTCGCTTAAAAGAGCTTTAACCAATTAGTCCATGCTTTTCTTTTGTTAATTATCTTAAATTTATTTACTTAAACCCATTATTATTCCTAAAAGAAAATTTTCCTACCGAAATTTTGGGGTCGTTATAGAAAATAAATATTAGGTGAGCCATAGAAATTTTTTAATGGTGGGCATTCAATCGCCCATTGTTTCATGTGGTATGGCCTACCTGAGAATTGGATCAGCTTCATTTTTTAGTACATTCCCTGAAATAATTTTCCAGATGAACGACGTGGATAGACAACACATACTTCTACGTGGGGCTACGGTCATGGCCTCACCAAGTCGCCGTCCATCCATTTTTCTAGATCATTTTAGGGCATAAGCCTAAAAATTAGGTGGATCCAGCCTCAACTGGACCACACAGTGGGAACTGAGTGCCCACCATTAAAAACTTCCTAAGAGCCGCAGAAGTTTTGATCAAATAGATGCTTTTGTTTTCTCTTCATCAAGGTCCATGTGACCTTATGAACAGTTTGGATGGAAAACAAACATCACGGTGGGCCCTAGGAAGGTTCAAACGGTGCCCACTATGTGGTCCACCTGAGCCTTTGATCTGCCTAGTTTTTTGCTCGTGGCCTAAAATGACCTGAAAAAATAGATGGATGGCATGGATAAAATCCATACATCATGGTGAGCCCTGAGAAGGCTTCAACAATGAGTGTTATGTCCCCATTGTATGGTCCACTTGAACCTTGGACATGCCTCATTTATGGGCTCATATCCTAAAGAGATGTGGCAAAATGGATGGACGGCTTGGATAAAATTCATACATCACGGTGGCCCCATAGAGCGGGATGAAATCTGCTTCCAAAGTTTTCATTCATGTCCCGCTAGCCCAGCTGGTAGACCCTTGGGCGTTTCAACTACTGGTGGTCTTGAGTTCGAAACCCACCAGCCCACCAGCCCACCAGTGGGTAGGGGCATTGTGTGACTGACCAGGTGGTGCATTGCGCGCATCTGACAAGGTGTGTGCGTTGCATGACTAAAAACACAAAAGTCAACAATAACGCTCTTCTCAGTCACAGATGAGAAAAATTTTGCTACACGCACGAGTTAGCTACACTAGCTACACTAGGTGTAGCAATGACCCCACCATGATGTATGTGTTTTATCCACGCTGTCCATTCATTTGGCCAGATGATTTTAGAGCATTATACCAAAAACGAGGCAGATCCCAATTCAAGTGGCCCCCAAGAGGTTTTTAATGGTTGGCGTTAAATTCCCACTATTTTATATGATGGATCCACTTTAGCTTTGTATCTACCTCATTTTTTGTGTCATGCCCTAAAATGATCTCACCAAATGGATGAATGGTGTGGATACAACACATACATCATGGTGGGTCATTGCTACACCCCGGTGTAGCTAGTGTACCTAACTCATGGGTGTGGCAAAATTTTTCTTGTCACGGATATGGATAAAAATTCATGATCTGCAACGCTCAATAAAGCGAAGGATTTTTTTATTATTATTATTGAAAAACAAATATGTACAATAGAAGGATAAAAATTCCTTCCAAATACGTCACAGGTATGGATGCAGATACGATGCAGATACGCTCCACACGATAATTTGAAACTTAACGTAGCCACAGACGATGGCAACAACAGTGAATCCAGATCGTCTGCTCAACAGGATTTTTGTGTTTGCCCACTCTGCTTGGTCCAGCTCAGCATACGATAGCACTGATTGCATTAAATGCAGCAGGGCTGATAATGTCAGTGCTTAGCTGGACCAATCAGGTGGTCCAATACAGCCCGAGCAGACGATCCGGACTCACAACAACAATACAAGGAAAAGAAAACCATGAAAGGACACTCATGAGAACAGGGAAGAAACATATCTTCTTTAACGGATTCGACTGCTACCTTGGCTTGAACTGAATTCTTAAAAGAGAGAGAGAGAGACAGAGGAATCTTTTCGATTACTTGTCAATTTCTTCCCATATTTATGAGTTCTACAAAGAGTTTTGGAAATCCTTAAGTATGAAATGGGCGAAGGTAAAATGCACCCTTAACGTCGAGGAAAGATGGCAAAGTATGTCTGAATGCCAGTCAAGAAAAGAGCGATAATTGAAGCAACGAAGGAGAGGACAGTCCACAGATTCCCGAAGCTGTCCAGCCATCTGGCTATGGATATCTTCACTTTACTTCTACGGTAGCTAAGGATGTTATGCTCGACGTCGGTGTACTGTATGAGATAGTTCGTCTTATTGATTGGCCACTCCTTGAATAGACGCGCCACCTCTTCATCGCTGCCGAGGTCGTGGTGGAGTATGCCCTTGGATCGGAGCTCCTTCACATCTTCGCCATCGCTGATAAGAGATGCCATAAACCTAATGTAGGAGGTAACACTGCATCCGGAATTCGTGTCGGAACATATCTCGAAGGCGGTCAAGTTCAGCTGCTGACATACGGTGGCATCGTTGATGAGGATTGGCGGAAGAAACAGCCGCGGGGAAAATAAGTTGTCCTTGAATCTTATGTCCGTCATGTATCCCGACAAGCTCTTTTCGAACCTGATCCCATCCTCCTTGAGTTCCATAACGGATCTCAAGTTGCTCGGCATTTCACTGAACTTTATTGCCCGCTCAGAGAGAGGGGAGTCCAGCAATAAAATGGTCCGGAGAATGTCGAGTAAGTGAATCGGGTCAGCAACTCTCCCCGAATGATGAATCCAAATAATCGGCAAGGGAAGTGCTTTATAAAACATCCCCATGGGAACGACATTGCAGTGAATGAATTGAAAGATATTTCTTTTCCCTTCCTCTCTAGAGCGGAATCCCAAGCTCATCAATGCATCAAGGACTACGAATGGGAGCTGGTTTTCGAGCAAGAACATGTCCCTAACAATGAGAGTAATGAGGTCATTGCTTACCTCCAAGTTGATGTTTCTATTGCTGATGGCTTTGATGAAATATAAAACGAAGCAACCATCCAAGAACATCATTTGTCCGAAAGCTTCGTCGGTCAGATTGGCCACCGCCTTTTCAGCGTAGTACTCTTTCGCCACCCATATCACTTCCATGACCTTTTCTTTGAACCGTTCCCTCACTTGAGTTCTGTCTTGCTCCTCCGTCGATTCGTTGACGAATAGCCTAGCTGCTGTTTTTTTCAGCTTCTCTATCCAATCAAGAGGAGGCTTATGGTAAGGTCCCAAGGACACCACCTGAGGATCGAAGTGATTCTGGTGCTTTCTGCGAATTTTGGTGGGCACCCTCGGTATCAGATGTTTGAACCAGGCTTCCTGTTGGTCTTGCTGGTCGTCTACGGCAAATATGGTATCAAACCAGTCCATATTTGGATATATTGTGACCACATCGGATACGGGGTCCAATGAGAAGGTTTGGGTGCGGCCAGACTCCTCCATCGGCAACTCCTCCATCGACAACACCCTTTAGTTGATATCTTGCAGCTTCTGTTTGAAATTCGTCTATAGAGATTAGAGAGACGGTCGCATGATCCGGTCTTATATAGGAGGACGGATCGACAGCAAAACGTTTGTAGAATATGCTTGAGAACAATTTTGCTACACCCACGACTTAGCTACGCTAGCTAGACCGGGTGTAGAAATGGCCCAACCATGATGTATGTACTGTATCCACGCCGTCCATTCATTTGGAGATATCATTTTAGGGCATGATACCAAAAATGAAGCAGATCCGAAAACTTAAGTGGGCCCCCCAATTTTTTTTTAATGGTTGGCGTTCAATCCCCACTATTTTCTGTGCTGGATCCACATGAGCTTTGGATTTGCCTCATTATGGTGGGATCATATTAGTGTAGAACACAACATCAACTTAGGTACTGTGTATGCATGGCAAAGCTCTGTGGGCCCCACCATGATGTACGTGTTCTATACATGACGATCCATTCATTTTTCCAGATAATTTTTGTTCATGAGCCCAAAACTGAGGCAGATTCAAAGCTCAACTGGACCAGGACATGAACCAGTGGGGACAGTGACATCCACAGTCGAAACCTTCCTAGCTCCACCATAATGTTTATTTTCCATCTAAGCTGTCCATAAGGTTACACAGAACCGGATTAAGGGAAAACATCAGCTTGATCGTAAGAAGTTTTCAACGGTAGGCATTTAATCCCCACTGTTCCTTGTAGTGTTGTCTGCGAATGGCATGGATAAAACACATTCTCAACTGTATGAGGGGGGAGATTTAAGAGTTATTTCTAACCAAATGTGGAAAGTTCAGATCTGATACACCGTACACGTGTTTTATTTTGGCACTAATAACGGCGTGTGAATGGATAGACGTGGTCCTGTGATATATATATATATATATATATATATATATACAGAGAGAGAGAGAGAGAGAGAGAGAGAGAGAGGAACGCTCAACTGGGCACCTCTCGTGAGAGACACTCGTGAGCACTTTTTCTTGGCTCATCGCACATGATGTGAGCCCAAAATCTGAGCCGTCCATGTGATGCAGCACCCTAAAAAACCCTTAGGGCCCATCTTTCAACTTGTTCCAGAACTTTGGTGGGCCATGAAAGAAGGAAACAGTTTCACATGCCTTGATTTGCCTCTTGCTTTCTGTTGCGGCCCACCAGAGTTCTGGAACAGGTTGAAAGATGGGCCCTATGGGTTTTTTGGGGTGCTGCATCACATGGACGGCTCAGATTTTGGGCTCACATCATGTGCGATGAGCCAAGAAAAAGTGCTCACGAGTGTCTCTCACGAGAGGTGCCCAGGTGAGCATTCCTCTCTCTCTCTCTCTCTCTCTCTCCCTATATATATATATATATATATATATATATATATATATATATATATATATATAAAGTTCAGTATGACCTCACAACACTGTCCCGAGCTGATGACAGGCCCAACGTGGCGTGTATGATATGCTATATATATTTAAAAGCTGATTATGACCTCAAACCCCTAGTGTCCCACATGTCCATCCATTCTTCCAACCAATAAATGGCATAATCCTCAACCTATTTTACAAGTGAGAAATGAAATGCATTGAATGTAAATTAGTAATAATTACTTTTTTTTAATTTTCTCACAAATGCAAATGCATGTGTTTTAAAATTTTGTACACTTAGGATGGCCATATGTGTCACGCCCCGAAAATCAAGTGTCGGGCAGTTCGCGGCTCCCGACTCTTTCAAGGTGACTGTATTTTGCGGAAGTATAGTTTAATAGCACAAATCGATGGCATCAACTCATAAATAGAGATTTAAGCTAAATAGTGTATAATTCAGTTTGAATTCAAAGTGTAAATACATACAATTATCCACACAATTAAGGAGTCCACTTAGCCGGGGCTCAATATATACATATACAATGAAATCTTTAAGAATATCGATCCAAGATGTCCAATTCAAGGCAGAAAATGAAACGCAAGACATAGGTAAGCCAACAGGTCCTGCATCTCTGCATCAAGTGACAGCAACTCCTGCATCAAAATAACTGGTTGGTGTTTTAAAACACCCCCCAGGTGGGAGTGAGTAATCATACTCAGTGTTACCATTCCCTAAATTAAACATATCATCAACACAATCAAGTACAAGTAGTGAAGCATAACAAATGGTGGGGCTCTCACACCTACCACCCCAGCATCAGTTGAGAACATAACTTCATAATCAAGTTCCTATTCTAATTGAATAATGCATGCAACTATGATATGCAAATGTTATGTTCCGAAAAAATAAACGGTGGGGTACCACCCAGCAGCAGCATCGGACCAATGTACTTGAAAATGTGATGCATGCATGTTTACCAAGTATTTATTTAATTCCGTATTCAATCAGCAGTATTGTCGAAGCCAGAATACCTCAATTTTATCAAGAGTCTATTAAACAAGAACACAACCGATAGGAACGCGACCGAACATTGGACAGCGAGGAAAGCCAGACACTGGACAGTGGCCTTACCGAATACTGAACAATGCCAGGTCGGGGTACCCTCTACCAGGCCGGGGCCCACCGCCAGGCCAGGGCGTCCTATGCCGGGCTCCTGAAATTCCAATTTAGGTCCGTCACCCAACATAACTGAATAATGAATCAAATGGTAAGGGTCTCGATGCCCTAGAATGTCATATGCATAGTAATGGGTCGTCACCCAAGATCAATGATGGTAGGATCGTCACCTAACATCGGTGCTCAAGACTTACGATAAGACCATCAGGATCAATACCGGTCAAAGACAGCACAAGCACAGTTACCCATATACCATGCCTGGCTCATGAGCTTCAGTATGTAGGATTCAATGCTCAAGGCTATTGGAGGGCTCATCACCCACACTAGACAAAGACAACACAAACACAGTTACCCATATTCCATGTCTGGCTCATGAGACTTGATACGTACAGTTATAAGTGACTGCACAATAATGGTAATTGTGGTATTCGAGATTCTACAGAATATGTAACAATAATCAAACAAATATGATTAACCCTGAAATTGACTGATTTGGTAGGCCGAACGAAACATCAACCAAACCGGCGTAGCTAGGGTCGGTTGATCATGCTACTCCCAAGTCGACCAAACAAGTCCGTGACGGCCAAACCCAACTAGGCAGTCCATAAATTGTGATTTTCAAAGATTAATCCCAATCATGTCAATTAAATAATATACTAAGTATATTGTGAGAAGAATAGAACATCATAGCATTCATTGTCTCAATCAGGCATAAAACCAAACAGTTGATATGCGATATACTTCATTTCATATATGGGCGTAAAATCAAACACTTGGTGTGCTATTGTAGGCCAACTCATCAAATTCACAATCAGGCACTAGCCTGGGTGGATGGTAATCCACTGACTCAAGCATATGTGAACTTCTGTTCACTCAGGAATTTCATCAAACACTTGATATGCACAACACATCAAATCTCATATTTTCATAAAATCGATTCAAATGGGCAATCAATCCACACATTGAAGTAAGCATGTAATTAATCAACACATACAGAACATCAATCATAAACATAAATCACTTGGCACTTAACTTTAAATGGAATTCAAGAAAAACCTAATTTTCACTATTTGGAACCCTCATGGGCTGATAATAGCCAACTTAGAAGATAGTCCTCACCTGTGTGGGGGAAATCACACGCCCACGATGTCTAGAGTACGAGGAAATGAGAGGAACCTCGCTATTTAACCTAATTCTAACCAAAGATTGAAATTAGAATTAACTAGACCAAAATCAATTGCTAATTCCTGCAATAGAGGGTATAGTTACCTGCGGTTATCACTTGGTGCCAAGCAATTAAGAGGAACAACGACCTAATCAATGAATCCAAGCAAAACCTAAGCCAAAACCCTAAGAAAAACCTAAAATCCAAATTTTGAATAGATTTGAGATGGGTTTGCCTTTTATAGGCCCAGATGATCATTTATCAGGTGAGTCACACAACTCACCCTCTCCGGTCTTGATCTAAGTTGTGCAGTTCGGGATAGAGTATCGGGTATCTGATATAGGGGAAAGGTCAAGCCCACTAAGGCAATCGATTCCGAGTAGATTCGTGATCAACGGCCCACTAACGAACAGTCTATAGCTGTTCTAAGTTTTCAGGACACCAATTGGATGATTTAGAGAACAGAGTTTAGTGAATCCTTTCATTAAGTTGTAACGGGCATAGCTAGGTACATGATGTGATATACGGGGTGAATTTATTTGCAGGTTAAGGGCGGTTAATCTCATTCGTATAGTTTTACATGTCAAAATGGCTATTTTGTCAAATCGATTTCTAAACTCAGGATAATCGAGATTTGATTCACTGATTAGGGTAGTCTAAGGTGGATCTGCATTGTGAGTCGGTTATATAGGTTAATCCATTGTGATTTCAGTAAATCATAAATTGAGATTCATTGATTAACGGATCGGATGTAAGATTTGACAATTAAAAGGGAATCCGTAGCTATCCATGATATCTAACAAAGAATGTACGGTTAGATTGATGTGTCTAAATGTCTTACGAGATTTCGATTGAATCGGATCATTCAAACTAGGGTTTTATGTACAAATCTTCTAGATTATTGGTTCTAAATCAGACGTATGCATTCTCATTTGAGAATTAAAATAGAAAAATTTCTAGAGGTGCTTGATTACTTTCAAGGCTCGAGGATTGAAATTTCCAGGGTGTTACAATATGTACCAAAATTATATGGATATGATATGTGGTATGTTCATTCCGGCCACTCATTTTTACAAATCATTTCAGAGCATGAGCTAAAAAATGAGGGAATCCAAAGATCAAGTGGCTGAAAATAAGATAATTACATCTATCGTTGAACCTACTATTATCTGTGGCCTCGGTCCACTCAATCTTTAGATCTGCCTCATTTTTTTTTTTTGCTCATGTCATAAAATAATTTGAAAGGATGAATGAGCGGTATGGATATAACACATACATCACGGTGGCCCCATAGAGTTTGCTTTGAAAAGATGTTGAAATTTACATTATTTTCAAGATGGAATTCCATTTCTCAAAATCATCACTATACTTTTACCACAATTTACTTTCATTTACCTCCAAGGAGTGCGTATCCTCTGTGTTGAAGGCAGCCAAATATCTAGTACGGTCGCTTATCATTGGTTGGCATGCCGTCGCTTCTCATCTGTGGGCACCATCATGATGTATTCCATGATGAATGTGTTCTATCCACTCCCGTCCATCCATTTTTCCATGTCAATTTTTGTAAATGAGCCCAAAACTTGGGCAGATTTTCAATGCTCAACTGGACCACACCACAAGAACCAGTGGGGACAGTGACACCCACCGTTAAAACCTTCCTAGTTCCACAATGATGTTTATTTTCCATCCAAGCTACTCATAAGGTTTCACAAAATTGGATGAAAGGAAAACACAAATATCAACTTGATCGTAGGAAGTTAATTTTGATGGTAGACATTTAATCCCCACTATTTCCTATGTAGTCGTCTGCAAATGGGTGGATGGCATGGATAAAACACTTGCTCAACTACATGAGGGGTGAGATTTAAGAGTTATTTCTAACCAAATGGAAATTTCAGATTTGGTACATTATTTCTAACTAGATGGAATATCAATTTTCCAACCATTTTAGGGCATTATCCTAGGGGAGTCTGGATCATCTGCTCGCCCTCGACAAGATTTTCCTGTTTGCCGACCACCTGAATGGTCCAGCTCAGCACTGAAGCTATCAGCACTACTGCATTTAATGCATTCAGTACTGACATATGCTGAGGTGGACCAATCAGGGGTAAGCAAACAGGAAAATCCTATTGAATCCAAGCAGACAATCTAGATTCATCCTGGGAGTGCCGATCATCTGTTTCCAGCACATAGGGAGTCCTTGCCTCCTCAAATTTAATTGGGCCATGTCATAGAGGAGTCCATGTCAGCAAGACTTAATAAAAAGAAAAGAAAATTAAATTTTAGAAACTAGGCAACGGAGACAGAGCTTTCTAACCAAGGGTTTTCATAAGGAGAAGTGGAGAAACCTATTTTTGAGATTTCTTTCAAATCTTCCCTCTTTGACAGAGGTTTCTAACGGGGTGCTAGAGAAAATTTTTGCTACACCCACGCTTGAGCTACACTAGCTACACTAGTGGTAGCAATGACCACACATTATGTATGTGTTGTATCCACACCGTCCATCTATTTGCAGAAATCAATTTAGGGCATGATACCAAAAAAGAGGTAGATCCGAGGATCAAATGGCCCCCAAGAAGTTTTTAATGGTTCGCGATTCAATCCTCACTATTTTCTGAGCTAGGTCCACTTGAGCTTTGAATCTGCATCATTTTTGGTATCATACCTTAAATTGATCTCGCCAAATGGATGGACAGCATGGATACAACACATACATCATGATAGGGTCATTGCTACACCCGGTGTAGCTAGTGTAGCCAACGCATGGGTGTAGCAAATTTTTTCTCCGGCGCGGATTGTGTCCGACTAGATCTCTATGGGGACCCACTGTGATGTATCGGTTTATCTAAGCCGTTCATCCCTCTTATAAGATCATGTTAAGGTCTGAGCCCAACAATGAGTCAGATCCAACGACCACACAAAATAGTAAGCTTGGGTTGCATTAAATGCACATATTATTTAATGCAAATTGCATTAAATGCAATAGTCATCTTAGGTGTGGTCCAAAACATCATTGGATCTGCCTTAAGTTTTGTACCATCCCTTAAAATTATCTCAGAAAATGTATGGACGGTGTGGATAAATAGATACATCATGGTGGCCCTCGCACATATCTGATCAGACGCTTAAAGGTCCGACAAGATGGAATCCACGTCCGTTCGAACCCTGTTTTGGGATGAGTGCGGATCCGCTAGTCCCGGGTTGTTTTCAAAGTTCAGTGGGCCCACCATGATGTATGTGTTTTACCCACATCGTCCATCCATTTTGCTATCTTATAATTTTGAGGCACTACCCAAAAAATGAGATAGATCTAAATCTCAGGTCGACCGCACCACGGGAAAACGGTGGGGATTGACGTTTATAAGGTTCAACTAGATAAAGTGACGAGGTTAATTACTGGCCAAAGTGATGGGATTCTACTATATAAAGTGATGAGGTTGCCGGCCAAAATGATCGGGTTCTGCTAAACAAAGTGATGGGGTTGCCGGCCAAAGTGATTGGGTTCCGCTATATAAAGTGACGGGATTGCTGGACAAAGTGACTAGGTTTCTCTATACAAAGTGATGAGGTTGGCAACCAAAATGATAGGGTTCAACTAGCCGAAGTGACAGGGTTCCCCGCCGGGTTCAACTAGACAAAGTGAAAGGGTTCCACTATACAAAGTATTGGGGTTCCACTATATAGAATGTCGAGGTTATGGGCTAAAGTAATGGGGTTTGACTAGACAAAGTGATGGGGTTTCACTATACAAAGTGATGGTGTTGCCGACCAAAGTGATCAGGTTCTACTATACAAAGTGACGGGGTTCAACTAGACAAAGTGACGAGGTTACTAGTCAAAGTGACGGGGTTCAACTAGACAAAGTGACGAGGTTACTAGTCAAGGTGATGGGGTTCCACTAAACAAAGTGACGGGGTTACACTATACAAAGTGACGGAGTTGCTGACCAAAGTGCCTGGGTTCTGCTATACAAATTGACGGGGTTGTCAGCCAAAATGACAGGGTTCCGCTATACAAAGTGACGAAGTTGTCAGCCAGATAATGTTCAACCAGCCGAAGTGATGGGGTCACCGATTGGGGTTCAACTAGACAAAGTGGCATGATTCCACTATACCAAGTGATGGGGTTCCATTGTACAAAGTGCCGGAGTTGCTGGCTAAAGTAGCAGGGTTCAACCAAACAAAGTGATAGGGTTTAACTATACTAAATAACGGGGTTGCCGATCCAAGTGACGGGGTTCAACTAGACAAAGTGATGATGTTGCCGGCCAAAGTGATAGAATTCAACTATATAAAGGGAAAGGGGTTCCACTATACTAAGTGACGAAGTTGGTTGCCAAAGTGATGGGGTTCCACTATACAAAGTGTGTTTTGAAATGTTGTGTTTTTTCGGTTCCAAGGGATGCACCAATTGGGTTTAAACCCAACTGTCAAAACCCTTTATGAAAGGGTGTCTCTACACCATTAAAGGTGTCCACTTCATCTGATTTTGATATATGAAAGATAAGAAAATGTTTAATTTTGTTTTTAAGATATGGTTAAAGTGTTTGTCATTTGGGTTGAGACTACAAATGGTTCATGCTCGTGTATAGTGAGTGCACCGCTGGAGCCGGATAATAGTCTTGTATCCTGTAGATCGATTGCCCGAAAAATTAGGTTACACTTGGGACACAGTCCAAAGGAGGGCAAATTTGATTTCAGGCCGAGTGATTTCAAATCACACCTTGACTCCTACAAATCAATAAGTTTTCTCCTTTTCTTATTTTAATTTTATTTATTCCAAATAGTTTTCTAAACCACATATTCCAATAATCTTGAAATCGAATTTTTCTTGAAAAATTACTTGGAATACGATAGCATAGTCGAGTGCAACATGATCAGATCGTGTGCTTAAATTTAGTGTAAAAAGGTTCATATGTTTTATGTATATAGGTTGTCTATAAATTCCATCCATTGCTAGTTTTGTAGTGGCCCATTCACATGCCTACAATATGTAAGGCATATTTAAACAGGATGATTCTTTCTATGTGCTTCCAGATGCACTATATTTTGGTTTGTGGCAAATACATGGCATCCATCTCACGCATGGGCCAATCCAACTATCCTGCCATCATGGACCATGCTGGAAAAATCGTGTTCAAAATTTGAAAGCCTTGAGCACTAGAGTTATCACCTATAGACCATTTTAATGTCACAGACACGTACCATCCTTTCGTACGTGTACAGGAGAAGGTAGTTGATGTCCATGAATCATATGCTTTTGGATGAGATATCGGATTTGAAGATGCATGGTATATTTGAGTCATGCGAGACCCACCCATAGTTATCTGGATCAAAACTGAACTATGATGTGTGCGGCGTATGAACCCTGTTTGCTTAAAACTGGTTATTATATTGGTGAAATCAGCAGATTTTTTGACGTTTGAAAATGTCACATATTAGAACGGTGTATAAAGCATAAAACTAGGAACCTAGAACTACTATTGGATTTCGAAAGTGGTTTTCAATCTACCAAAACTACTTCACAAAGCCATCTTAATCATTCCGCTCTTCCTACTGGGAGGAGAGTCTCTGATGCCATCTTCGGTTATGACAGAGGAAACATTTGGGGTATCATAGCCGTTCAAGAGATTTGATGGATTACGGGATGAATGAGAAGCAAGAGGAAGAACATCACATTTTGAACTGTCCCTTTAGAAAAATAACAGAAAAGGAAAAAGGACAAAAGGATTTGAAATTTTAACCTCTTTTATTCCGTTGTTCTAGGGCCATGTATTTACAACTTGAGTATGCCGACCCACTTCTCGGCCCACTTAGATTCCTTATACTTTCACACACATATATGCATCTTTGAAAGGTCATAGAATTTTATCAATATCATGCCTTTTTTTTTTATGATCTTATATATATATATATATATATATATATATATATATATATATATATATATATATATATATATATATATATATATATATATGACGGTCTAGATCGATTGTAGTAGAAAATTTGTCAAACCGTTAAAATGAAACCGTCTGTCCTGTGAGCTCAACTTTTGCTCGTGCTTTTTGAAAATAACTCTGATCTATGTGACCCTTTAGTGGGCCTTGCCAAATGCATGCTTTTCATGGTGGCTTGGCCCACAATTGTTCAGGTGGACCCAACATTTGGTGATCAAGAGTGTTCAGGAAAATGTGACATACCATGTGTGTCACCAAAATATTCCTCAGTTGGACAATCTTAAATGTCTAAGTTGTAGACTGCAAATGGATGGTTTATGATTCCACTTTAGGGCTAAGGAATTCCAAAGGGAGGATTCTGGAAAGATAATTGGTGGCCATCTAGTGGTGGGTGGCACAAGAGTGAATGGTCTAGATCGTGAAAAGATGGGGCCTACCATTATGTTGGTGACATAATAAAACATGTCATTTGGATGTGTGCACATAAAGAGTATTGAAAAAGTTTCTAGAGTACACATGTTAGCGTGGTGCACGTGTGAGAGATCCTGGCCATCTAGCAAGTGGGGCTATATAGCGGGCTCTGTCCAAAGTTAGAGAGGGATGTCCATCACATGAGCACCTTGTGTATGTTCTCTCCTAATTTATGGGACAAGGCCTTGTCCATGATCAAATGATGTATTGCTTGGATTGGATCTCACACATGTGTGCGGCAAGTTGCGTAAAGCAAGGCATAGCATTTCCATTGTTGGAATAATTTTCTGTCACATGATTTCACATCTTTTATATCACAGACAGTTTCATGTTAGATCAAAATCATCTATAGTACATACTGCATGGAAAGTGTATAAATTATACTGTGTGTATTAACATAATGGACCATGGTCACACTGGTTTAACGGTACTGGCCGTTTAAATGGAGGATGTTCTAAGAAACTGACTGTAGTATAGTGACACTTTAGTAAACTTTTCTTATGCTTATGTTTTTCTTTCAAATATCATATGAAAAATGGGTCATTGTGGTCTCTGGTCCATCTTACATCTGTTTGAATCTTGTATTCACCTGTCACATGTATAAACTATAGTCAACCCATTAGTGGAATTCAAACCAACGGTTACAAATAAAAGTGGTGGATGGTATTCTCCAGTATGCATGAAATTGTGCACGTGACACCAATAAAGAACTCGGTATGGTTCATATATAGAAAGTTGTCTAGTGAACCCCCACGGAGCCTGGGTGTTCTCTGTCGTGTATGGGGATAAATCCAACCTTCAACAGGTCCACCACATGGATTTAGAATTCCTCGGATGACAATGTAGGTGTGCCACACCATAAAAACAATGAACATCTGATAACCTCTGTCCTAACCGATGGATCGTGATTGCATTTTGTGGTGAATGGTCCTTCTTTGTCCTTACCACTTGGATCAATGGTATGGATTATATTGTCTCTGAGAATTTCATCTGGCGGGCTTTAGTGAATATTCATAAATCTGAGGGTAGTACTTTTAACATGACACATCCAAAACAAGACAAATCTTTGAGATCACTTTGATCAACTGATCGGAGGATATAGGATGGACGATTAGGAATACCATGAATAATGGTTTTGTCTTGGGTACAATAGATTCATCTCAGACACATGCCAGATATGTGGTATGTTAACACAGCTCTAGTGGGTCCAATCCATGGATGGACATTGATGACATTGATGACATTGATGAAAAGTGGCCCATCGTATGAACGTCAAAAGATGAAAAGGTGAATAGCAAGAAAAATCATTATTAAAAAATAAAAAAAAAACTAATGGGTTGGATTACTCTTGCTGTGGATTTTCAAACGGAGCAATCCACCGGTGAAACCTACTAGCTAGATGATAGTCTAGATTCACCACTAGATGTAGGCCACCATTGGTTGTTTTATAGAATGATGGTACTCACCATGCATTGATTGGAATGACCTGACATGTAGTTGTCTGGCTTGCCAACAATTTTATCCAATTGAGAAGATTCTATAGGACCAATCAGATCATGACAGAATCATTTAAACTATGAACCTACTTATCACAATAAACTGCTCACATTTTGCTCTTATATAAGTGTGTTAGATTAATTAGATTCATATAATGGTTCCTATGGTGGTTTTCCTTAGCCCTGAAATTGTGGAATTTTTCAGGCTATGTTCTATTAACAATGAAGGCCATGTTTGGATATTTGCCTCTTTGTTCTATAGATACAGTGTGCCTGTCTAACTTTTCTACCAGTTGTTTGAATGGCAAGAATGTATTCAAAGATGACGAAGTTGGTTAAATGGCGAAATTATATTCATGGCTAGTGATATAGTAGCCACCAAAATAAAAGTAATGGACAATAATAATAATGAAATATCTTTTGGATGATGGAGTTATATAATTGTTGACCCTATGAGGTTAGAAAAATAGTGATATGTGCTGGCTTGACATATGAATAGTTGAAGAGGTCGCAATTGATCGTCGAAGACTTTGTAACTTCTTAATATTGTAAAGTGGATGTATGTTGATGATAGCCCTGATTGTTGGCTAGATTTGTCGGTTACTAATACCCTATAGGCTGAGGAGCAAAAGGAAGAATTTGCCTGAGTAGAGGTTCATTCTTGAGTAATTAGTTGGTGAGACAAAAGCTTACTAAAGAGATAATCTATAGCTGGTCCGAAAAGATGATCATCTACGCTGGAACTGGGACATGGCCCAAACTCCTCTGGGAAGTGGAAATTTTTTGTAATGGGCGAAAGCTTGAACACTTTAATTTGAGTTTCGCTGATGCCACGTGTATAATTCTGTAGACCTTGCGTACGAAGAATCATGCTCCTCGTGTCATTTTTTTTTTTTTACACGCAAAGATCCAGACTAGTTTGGATCTTTTTGGGCATAGGCACAAGCTCGCCCAGCCCGGCATAAACAGTTTGGGCCGCATTCAGGATGATCGGTTTTGGCCCATTACTGGCAGGGCTGAACTCAGGCCTATGTTGAATAAAGCAAGCCAGGCATGGACGGACTCTGGTCCAACAACACCCTTTATTAGGTCGCCAACAAGATATGTGTCTGACATTCATAAGCATCCTATTATAAGGTGGGCCAAACCATAGAAGATATTATATACCACTCAAAAACATCTAAATTCAAGTGGGTCTTATCTGATGATTCTACAAGCCTGATTTTGGTTCGTGTGATCGCCATAGTGGGTTGCATTCATTGCATGACTAACAAAAAAAAAAAAAAAAAACTGGAGCATGTGTTATGTTTATTGGGCCAATTTTTGAAGACATGCGATATTTCCATGTTGGAATTTTTTTTTGGCTTGCGGGGCCAGAATATGAACGGGTTGGATAACTGAACTACGTGCCTGTGCCCCCCTATACAAAGTAAACTGTACTCTGAAAACATCCAGCAAGCATTGTACCGTTTACGAATATCAGGTTTGTTCACTTGATTCAGGCCCAGGTAGGTCTTTTGAGCTGACCCCGGCCCTAAGGCCCTTGGCCCAACCTGGCCTAGATCAGTTGCAACCCTGGGATGCAGCCACGTGTCTGGCAGGAAGCAAATTGCTGATAACGATGTGATCCATTATAGTTGGACTTGATTGGATCATGTGCGGTTGTTAGAGATGAAGCTGGATTGAGCACGCACTCAACAGAACAACTTCCAAACATGCTTTGCATGGCCTTATATCGGATAGCAGCAAATGGCATAGTCAAATGGCACCATACCATCCATTAGGGATATCCTGGTGATCTGGTCATGAATAGGCAATCTACCTGTATGTTGAGCTCGAATAATGGGTCATGGGTCTTAGGTTGGCTCTGGACTTTGACTTTTGAGGCAGGATGGCTAATTGGGCAGGGCCGGAGTGGGTGTGCACAAAAAGTGGCTAACTACTCGTTTGAGTCGACTCAACCTTGGTCTAACTCAGCACCTCAAGTTAAGACATGGCATAGGGGGGTGACTCAACCTGACTCGTCTGAATCACCCTTGAGTCAGCTGAATCTTGACTCCACTCAGGACCCAACAAGCCACCATGATCTGTCGAGTCTTAAATCCCAAAAATCAGACAGATCCAACCATTACATGAGCCGCCTTGTGAATTTGGTGGCTCTTGGATGGCTGTCCATTGTCATTTTGTGGTCCGCCTAATGATTTTACATACCTGATTTCAGGGCATCCCCATCGCCATGGTCGGGCTGACGCAATGCATGGGCTAAACAGCATACGCACTACATCACAGGTCCACCACAGAGGACAGGGTAAAAACAACCATCTCAAATTAAACCTTCAGAATCACAGAATGGCACTTATGATGGTTGGATTGGCTTGATTTTGTGGCATCCAACTTTCATGATGGGGTCGATCTTGATGAGCAGATTAAATGCGATAAACACACACAGGTGGGCCCCACCTGCAACCCTTGTAGAATAAGCTCATTCTACAAGGACTTGCCTTCGCAGTGAATGATGAATGGTCTCAAGCCAATAGTGAGAACTACCCCTCCCATGAGAGCTGTGATGTGGGACCCACATTCTATCAAGACCGTTGATAGATAGAGAGAAATCTAGAAAGATCGAGTGCGAAAGAGAGTTATATAGACGGGGGGAGAGAGAGAGAGAGAGAGAGAGAGAGAGAGTGTGGTGGGTGTGTTTCAACGGATTAAAAGATGTAACCCAACAGCACACATCTCAATCCCGTTATCCAATGTTTGCCATACCACAATCACAGACAGAATAGAAAATACAAGTCTTTTCTGTACCCGCAAATGGCACATATCCCAACTGTAGACACTCATTTCTAGAAGGTGGGCCACAGCATGGCCTAGATGTGGGGCCCACGAAATGAATCTATCCACCACCAAACAAAAAAGTCCCAGATGGCCATTGATCACACATTCCCTTGAGATTTTCACAACCCCTGTAAAAGAAAGAACTTTTAATATAACGGGGCCCACTGTGATACGTGAGTGCCATCTTAACCGTCCATCAGATGAGGCCCCAATGTTAGGCCTAGATCCCAAAATCCAGTCTGACCTATAACCTAGGTATCCCATGCCAATGGAGGACACTTGGCAGGGTGATGCGCACCGTAGAAACTTCCACATGGAATGTAGAGTCCAACGTTTTGTGTATATGTCATCGGACCCATTCATCAAGTGAGACCCAACAGGATTATGGGATGCAAAAATAGTCAAGCCATTCAAAAATTTAGGTGGGACACAAAGTGAATATATAGGTTTTAGTGGTGATTGTGCATTACTCCCTGTGGTGTGTCCCACCTGAGTTTTTCGATTGCTATGATTCTTGGTAAAAGAACCTGTTTTCATCCTCCATTTGGCCCCGGTATTTTTTCTTGACTAAATTATGGGTGAACACCACGAACAAACACTGTAGCGAACCCCCCACACTAACAACTAGTAATGGGGGAATATCACTACTTGGAATACAGGTGATTTAAATAAAACTGTCCAAATTATAGGTCCCAGTCGAGTGTAATGTGAACCAAAACGAATGCTCATTTGGTTAGGTGGCCACCAATCTGGTGGACATGATCTATTTGATGGTCAAAATGAAAATATGTAACGGTCCTATGTCAACATGCAAGTGTCCAAGTGTTGGGAAAACTAACCCACGTCAGAAGCGAGAATCAAAAAATGGCAATCACAGTGATCAAGCAACAATTAACACACACAAGAACGCAATCTGATTTTACGTGGAAAAATCCCTCACGGGTTAAAAACCACGGCACAAATTGAATAATCAATTATGAAATCGAAGTTATAAGAGAATGAAGAAAAACACTCACCGGGATCAAGTTCCACAAGAGAAACCCAAGCTCTCCAAGCTCTTTTTCTCACCCTAGAGCTCTTTGAATCCCTTCTTACACATCTAGGATACCCTAATTCTTGTTTACGCCCGCTTATATGGTAATAGAATTGGAATTAGAAACATCTTATGCAAAAACACGTGCGTAAGATCATGCATAACCAACTTAAGATCAGTCACCTAGCTGGGCGGGCACCCGAAACCCACTTCGGTCGCCCAACGCCTAGAGTTCGGTCGACCGATCTCCTCAAAAAACTTCTAGAGAGTTCTCCTTGCAAAATCCACAGTGGTCGATCGCCTGACCATCCTATTGGTCGATCGACGAGCCTTTCCAACATAGATTTGAGTCATCCAATTCCAACAATCTCCATCGTGACAATAATCTTCATGCTATACCTCGCCATACTCGATCAACCTTATCTTCATCTCTACTTTGTCTCCATCATAGCTCTACCGCTTCTTGTGCCTCCGCTGACTTATTCCCGCACATTCACATCCACTGCTCTTCTCATGTGGCCCTTGTGTACTTGCCACATACAAGTAATCATGGATCCCGCTACAGTCATCGTACCTCAACCATGAGAAGTGCTCCTAATCAACTTGTAAAGATTGCCGCACCTCTGTGACTTCATCTTCACAAGTGCCGCATTTGTCACTTTACAATACCGATCACAGCCGATGAACCTGCACCCCATCTCCTCGAGGGCACCAAGAGAGATCAAATTCTTTTTTAGCATAGGACGTGCCTCACATCTTTCAGGACTCATTTAATCACATCAAACATCCTAACGCACACTGAACTTATACCAATCGCCTTGTCGTCATAGCCATCGCCTACAAATACCGATCTACCATCATACTTGTTATATGTCATAAATGAACTCTGATCAGGACATACGTGACATGATGCACCAAAATTCAAGAGCCATTATTCACCGAGAGACCATTTACTGGATACAGTCAATACATCGCAAACATCACACTCATCCTCCGTAGATTCCATGGTATTAACCCCCTCCCTAAAAGAATCTATAGACTTCTCTTGCCTTGGTTTAGGATTCTGACAATCCCTCTTCATATACCCTTCTTTCCCACTATTCCATCACCACACTTTGCTATTTCCTTTACCCATGAATTTAGATCTTGATGACAAAAATTCCTCACTCCACTCAGAATTCCTTCCCATCATAACCAGTGTCTCGTTAGTGGATGATACCGCGTTACCATGCTTCCTTTTCATCGCCTTCGCCTGGAGGGTTGAGATAACGGTCTTAACACTAATGATCTCCTTGTCCGCACACAAAAAGTCATTAAATGACTTATATGAATCTAAAAGTGAATTTAATAAGATAAATGAATGATATTCGTCTTTTATCGGTTCATCTAGATCCAACAACTTGCAAATGAACCTATTGAACATGCTAATGTGGCTCTCAACATCAGTCTCCTCTACGATCTTCAGATTGAACAATTACAGTATCAGATACAGATGATTCTTGAGAGACTTTTTCACGTAGATATTCTCTAACTTCACCCAAGTATCAGCCGCAATCTTCTCCCTCATGACATTGTACAGAACCTCATCTGTTAGGCACCACTGGATTGAGACATTGGCCTTTTAATCCACCTTCTTCCACTCTTTTTCTTTCATAGTCTCCAGTCGCTTCCCAAGGATTGCTTCTTCGATCTCTTGCTGAACTAGAAGGCCTTTCATCTTCGCCTTCCACAGTTTGAAGTCATTTTTTTCCAGAATACTTCTTTATGTCGAATCCCATGCTTGACGCCATTGAAACCTTCTCTCGGATTTTAATCTACCTCCCAATGTTAGCTTTAATACCACTTGCTTAGAAAACCATCCTACAACGAAAGTGAGAATCAAGCAATGACAGTCATAATAATCAAGAAACAATTAACACACACAAGAAGGTAATCCGATTTTACGTGGAAAAACCCCTCATACGTAAAAAAATATATATATAAAAATTTAAAAAAATTAAAAAAAAGGCACAAAGCGAATAATCCATTATGAAATTGAAGTTACAAGAGAATAAAGAAAAACACTCACCCGAATCAAGCCTCACAAGAAAAACCTAAGCTCTCCAAGCTCTTTCTCTCACCTTAGAACTCTCTCAATCTCTCCTTATGCATTTAGTATACCCTAATTTTTTTTTACACCCGCTTATATAGCAATAGAACCGAAATTAGAAATATCTTATGCAAAACAGTGTAAGATTGCACATAACCGACTTAAGGTCGATTGCCCGATCGGGCGGCCGAAACACACTTCGATCGCCCGACGCCTGAAGTTCGGTCGACCGAACTCCTAAAAAAATGTCTAGAGAGTTCTCCTTACAAAGTCCACGGTGGTCGGTCGACCGACAGCCCTGTCTACCATAGATTTGAGTCACCCGATTTCAACACCAAGAATCAGATTTTAGCTAGTACACAATGATTTCCACAGTTTAATAATACTTAAACTAAAGTTAATTAATGCATGCCTTGTGTATATTTTTTAATTGTTATGTCTCGAGCTTCATATGCATCTAATAAAGATTGATTGGTTGAATGAAGATTATTGTTCATTAGGTGCAGGATTGTCGGCAGTAAATAGTTACTACTTTATATTGATAATTCTAATCACCCTCAAACACTTTTTATTTGTGAAAATGTAGAACGTGGCATAGTTGCATTCTTTGCATGGATGAACCAAAGGAAACGAACTTTAAATCAACCATAACTTTTTATCTGGGTTTCGTTACAAAACGCACAACCTATGAATTTGGACTAGAACGGGCCATCTAAAGCTAACCATCGCGTTAGTCCATTTCGCAAGAAATGCGCAATTATAGCTGAAAGACAGAATTTTAAAAGGAACAAAATAATACTTTTAGTAATTTTAATTTTTATAATGTTTTTTTTTTTTAGAGTTTTATTTATTTAGAATATTTGTACTTTCACTTAATAATGAGCTTTAGGTAGGAGTTTATTATTTTTAGTAACTTTTTATTTTGGAAAACTTACTATTTTTAATAAGTATGAATTAAGATTTGTTTAGGGTTACATAAGGTTGTTATAAACTTGTTTTATTTTATTATTCATTATTATTCTTAATAAAATTATGATTTTTACCACTTTTTTCTTGTGGATTCGAAAATTCTCTTATGAATTCAAGAGCACATTGTGAATTCAAGGTATTTATCTTTTGAAGAAGATGGGATCAACCTCATCACATCCTTCCCTGTGTCAGAAAACATCCAACTTTTTAATTATTTTATTTCTCTATATATTTCAATCACCAAAGCCACATACACTTATATATAGGGCTGTAAATGGGTCAGAGGACCCGATGGGGTACCTAGACCCCACCCATTTAGACCCGACCCATACCCGACTCATTTGTTAAATGGTACGGGTCTGGGTCCAAGAATAGACCCAATTGCTAAACGGGTCTAGGTCTAGTTTCCTTTATATTAGGCCCAACCCAATCTAACCCGAACCCATTTAGTAAGTGGGCGGGTTTGGTCTATGTTTCAAAGGACCCGTCCAAACTTAGTTTTAAGCCTTGTAAAAATGCTTACATACTAGATCCAGACCCATTAGACTCAATCCATTTATAAATGGGTCTGGGTGGATCTCCCTCTACCAGACCCAGACCCAGACCCATTTATAAATGGGTCTGATGGGTTGACTTGGACCCGACCCAAACCCGCTCATTTAGTAAAAGGGTCTAGGTCTAAAATTTGGAACCGGATCCATTTAGTAAATGGGCGGGTCTAATTTTAGGTAAACCCACCCCAAACCCGACCATTTACAACCCTAGTTATATATAGTTATTTTAGAATTTATAATCACGTGAGGTTTTTCCTGTTGCTAGCTGGAGATGTCAACATTTACACCTAGAGCATGTTTGTTTAACCATTTACCCAAGTAAATGATGGTAAATGGTCTTGGCAACTAGTTACTTCAAAAGTATATGCTATTAGAGAATGACCCAAGAATGTATATCAGCACTTCCCCTCGAACGAAAGACTTCATGTTCGAACTCAAAACCTTATAGAATAGACAAACCAGACCAGAACAAACAGATGGAGAGACCATGCTTCCCATGGGTTTCAAACTCAAAACCTCAAGCTTTGATACCATCTTAGCAACCAGTTACTCCAAAATAACATAATAAATGGCCCTCGAAAAATGAGATTGCAACCTACATGTTGGAATGTAAAATTTGTAGGTCCCACCATGCTATATATGTTTTATCTATGTTGTCCATCTATTTTACGAACTCATTTTAAGGCATCACATCATTAAAAAATGACATAGATTGTAAGCTTAGGTGGACCACACCATGGGAAACATGGGATAATGATTTCCGCCGTTAATGAAAATATGTGTGGCGCCAATAGTGATATGTATTTGTCATCCAACCCATTCAAAATGTCAGAAAGACATGAATGAACTAAAAAAATAAATATCAGCTTGATCAAAACTTTTATAACTTCTACCAAATTTTCAACAATAGATGTTCAATTCTCATTTTAGCTTGTGTGGTCGACATCTACTTTGAATTTGTTTTCTTTTTTACTCATACCCTAAAATGAGCTGATAAAACAAATGAACAATCTGGATCAGACACATACATCACAGTGAGCCCGATGAATTACTTAGTCCATTCTTGTCTTCCAGTTGTAGTAAAACTGTCATGTAAAAACAGCAACTTACTTGAAATTCTCATGGTAAATAATTATTCCAAACTTACGTGAATTTACAATATATATGTATACACACACACACTCACTCTGGGTATCAAATAATGCCTCTTGTGACCGTCCGCTGCCAACACGAACAGGTGGCATACGTACAGCTCACTTGAAATGTAGCTAGGCCCCGCTTCAGATGTGTCAGAGGTTTGAGCTTAGATTGATTGGGACGCGGATTAGCTACTGACAGGTTGAGTAGCTACCTCGCTACTGAAGTGACGTCACCAACTTCTGTGGGCCCACCGTGATGTATATGTTGTATCCACACCGTTAATTCATTTGGAAAGATCATTTTAGGGCATGAACTAAAGAATGAGACAGATCCAACGTTCAAGTGGACCTCAACAAAGAAAACAGTGGGGGATAGTGATGTGACTTTTGAAACCTTCCTAAGGCCCACCATGATGTTTATTTGAGATCCAACCTGTTCATAAGTTCACACAGACATGGAAGAAGGGAAAACACAAATATCAGCTTGATCGAAAACTTCTGTAGCCACAAGAAGTTTTTAATGATAGGAGATCAATCTCCACTGTTTTCTTTGGTGGGGTCCACTTAAGCTTTGGATATGTCTCATACTTTAGCTCATGCCCTAAAATGATCTCTCCAAATCGATGGATGGTGTGGATACAACACATACATCATCGTGGGGCCCACAAAAGTTGGTGACGTCACTTCAGTAGCGAGATAGCTACTCAACTTGTCAGTAGCTAATCCGCGTCCGATAGATTGGCTCTCCTAGTTTTGTCTTCTTTGGCCCTGTGGGTTTGGCCATAGAACTAATTTTCATCTGGACCTTCATTCGACAGTCGGCATCTAAAAGCTAATTAAGGGCCATCTATTCACTTGATTTTTGGACCACGTCTCATCCATAACCTGACCTAGCCCATTTTTTCGACGGCTTGGAAAATAGGATTCTTGTTTGTGTCACGGTAGCAAGGCACAATTTTCCTACAACACTTTGGTGCAGGGAGCCCGTCGTCCATCCAAAGCTCTGTGGGGCCTACATTGATGCTACGGGGCATCACTCCGTCCTTCTATTGAGCCAGCTCATGTTAGGAGGCCCATGCAACAGCACTGATCATATGTTGGACCGCTGATCATTTTGCGCCACTATAAATAGATCGTGGCCGGCGCAAACGAACATCACGGACATATCAGTTCTCCCTTAAAATTTGGACCACGGATATTTTCTTTTTAACCATCCATCAGGTACAATCGCCAACTTGAAGGTTAGGATGGTACGCGGTCTTAAGTCATATGCTTCGAAATATGCTCCATCCATCAAACAGTAGCTTGATTCTAAACTTCTGTGCCTCCAGGAAGTTATCAACGGCAGGTTGGCGCTCATTTTTCATTGTCTACTGTGGTGTAGTTCATTTGAGCTTTGGATCTGCCTCATTTTTTGGCTCATGTACAAAACTGATATGGCAAAACGCATGAACGGCATGGATATGACATATACATCATGATGGCCCGCACAATTTTTGTGCCCAAGACAGTCTTGATGCATCAGAGTGTGACTTCTGTAACGTAGGGCCTGTATATCTGATATCTTGACCGTTGATGCTAAAGAAAACGGAATGTATCAGTGATACCGAAAAGAACTTTCGAGATCAGACAATTGTAGAAATGACATAAAAAAACAGTTCAAGACAACGGTAAAAAATGAGATGCGTACTAAAAAAGTACGGTGGCTACTACATCCATGGTGATTCATATCATATTAACTGTCCAGATGACCAAAACATGGGCCCCACTTGTAGAAAATTGATGTACCAGGACAGCCTCCGATGGATCCATCTGGACCGTACGATTACTCTTTTATTGAACATTCATTGTTACATACCCAATGAGTTGTCTGGTCTGATTCTAGGGCCAGATCAGCCAGAGTGGGCCCCACATGGTTCGATGTCCCACATGCATGCTAGGTTGGAAACGTGTGGTCCATGCGTGGAAATGCGCATGGAGACCGTTAATGCGACCGTATCACTCCATGTTACATTGAACACGTGGCACTTATGGATGAGATCGAAACCGTTCATTCGATACATAAGATAGTGAATACTCTATGATCCAAAAATCACAGTGTTTGGGCGATTTAACCCTTTCGATCTCATCCTACAAAGTTAGCAACGGATTTCATGAAAAGAGTAAAATCTTACTTATCAGATGATCAGGATAGTTCAATCAAAGAAAGCTTTTATTATTGGCCAATCTACATCCGATCAAACATGATATATGGTTCAGATCATCACAAACATGTGCAACGTAGGTGGAAACACTATATAGAGGCACGAAAACTCTGTGGCCCGGAGGTCTACGCTTTGTTAGTGGAAAACAACAAGCCGGACATTACCAGGGTGCGACAGCCCATCAACTTACATGTGGCATGCATGAACGCCAATCCAAACCGTCTGATTCGCATACCACATTATGTATGGAGAACATCCAGAAAACGATGCTGATCAAATTATCATAGCTATCTGACCGTTGATTTTTATTTGAACAGTTAATAAGAAATCTGTGAGGTATCCAATCCAGTAGGCGAAATAATATATTTAAAATTGTCTGATCTTTGTGATTTTCTGTCTGTGATCCATTAAACGTGTGGCCCTTAAGTGTTCGTCGAATATGTACCGTTGGTTAACTCCTTTGGCCCTTAAGTGTTCGTCGAATATGTACCGTTGGTTAACTCCTTTCTCCTATTCATTTTTATACTCAAAATGCTGGTATGGCTCTCAATGGGTCGGATCTAGATAGGATCAGTTGGATCCGGCTCCAAGTCCGTATATTTGTATACGGAATCGGATCGGATTCGGATCCAACTCGGATCCAAAAGGTGATATCCATGTCCCATTCATTTATAAATTGTTACATCCATTTCCGATCCAAAATCCATATAACCATAGGATTCGGTCGGATCTAGGTCCGAATCCACTCGATTACAAAACTAAAAAGATATATGATATAAAATATATAATATAATATATTTAATTTAGTAGAAAAATGATGCAAATCCTACCATTTACTATGGTATGGTCGACATGGCCTAAAATAATTTGTAAATCAGATGGCCAGCATAAATATAACATATATAGTAAGGTGACAATGAGTCGGATCTTAATCGGATTTGATCAAACTTTGATGTCCTTGTGAATCCATATCCGGTCCATTTAAATAATCGGAACTAATTTAAGATTCAAATCCAGTCCATTTAACTAATTGGACCTATTTTAATACTCAAATATACATTATACGGATTCTCGGAGGGAATTGGATCTCGGATCTGACCCGCTCCATTGAGAGCCCTAAATGCTGGTCATAACATATCCGAAAGAGGATATCCAACGAGGGACGGATAAGGTGAGATCCCGGATCCACCGAGGTGGGTGGAAACCCTGATTTTGGTGCCCACTGTGATGTATATTACTACATCCACACCATCCACTCCTATTAAAAGCTCATTTTAGGGCATTATCCAAAAAATGAAGTAGTTCCAAATACCAGATGGACCATAGTACAGGAAACAGTGGTGACCGACCATTAAAAACTTTTTGTGGGCCACAAAAGATTTGGATCAAGATGATATTTGTGTGGTCTCCTCATCTAGGTATTTGTGAATTTATCAACAAGTTGGATGGCAAATAAAAATTCTGGTGGAATCCATGAAATTTTTAATGGTGGGGATTCAGTTACGACTGTTTCTTGTGGTGTGGACCACCTAAGATTTGATTCAGCTTCATTGTTTGTATCATGCCCTAAAATGAGCTTTCAAAATTGGTTCAGTGTAGATTTAAGTCAGATACATCACTGTGAGCCCCACATTCAGGGTCCCAAACGTTGGTGGATCTGGGGTCTCACCTAATCCCTAATCCGCTCTGTTGAAAATAGGGTCGGGATGTTTACTGCAATAGCCTTGACTTGTGGTTATTTTTATTAAAAGTTTAATTTCTCATCTGCCTCATCATTTTTGGCCTTTTGACAAGAAATAAAAATGTTTACATTCAAGAATGCCTCTTTGACCACCATGTGCTCAAGGGGGATCCATAGTACTCAGGGGAATCGGTTAGAGGGGTATTTTCGACCATAACTTTTCAATTTCTCATCAAAAGGTTAAAAAAGAAAAACCAAACTAGAAATTGAACTTTTAGTAAAAATAGCTACAACTTAAGGCTATTGAAGTAAAGACTGCAAAGGGGCTCGAGTTCGTACAACGGGGGAGCTGATTGAGTCCTGCGGCTCCTACCCCCGCCTGGAAGGAAATCGGTCCAAGTAGGGGCAGTTTGGGGTCCATCGTGATGAATGGATTTTATCCACGCCATTTATGTATTTTTCGAGATCATTTTAATATGTCAGACCACAAATGAGACAGATTCAATCCTCAAATGGACCTCATCGGAAGAAGCAGCCATGACAATGATGCCCACCATTGAAACCTTTGTAGGGCTCCTAGTATTTTCATTTGTCATCCAACTTGTTCATGAGGCCATATAGACCTCGATGAAGGGAAAGCACAAAATCAACCTGATCGAACACTTATAAGACTCTAGAGAAGTTTTTAATGGTGATTGTTCAATCTCGACTCTGTGCTCCACTTGAGTCTTGGATTTGCCTCGGTTCATACTCTGAAATGATTTTTAAAAACGGGTCAGGATAAAATCCATACACAATGGCCCCCCAAGAGCCCTGTCTGGCGGGATTATGTAGGGATATTACTACAATGGCCTTGAGGTGTGGTGATTTTTACTAAAAGTCTAATTTCTTGTCTAGTTCATCTTTTTTACCTTTTTTATTAGAAAATGAAAAATTATGATCGAAAATGCTCCTCCAACCAATCCCCTTGGACATTATGGATTCCCCGGGGCAAGGTGGATTCCCCCGGGCAAGGTGGTTAGAAGATCATTATGGACCGTAAAATTTTCAATTTCTCATCTAAAGGTCAAAAAAGATAAGCCGGACGAGAAATTGGACTTTTGGTAAAAACAGCCACAACTCAGGCCTATCGCAGTCAAAATCCCCATTATGTGGTCGGGACGCAATCCGTCTGTCCAACAAAAGGCTCTGTAGGGCCCACCTTCATGTGTGTGTCACATGACACGCATCCACTCTGTTCATCATTTTGAACCAGGATGATATCTTTTCCCTTTATCAAAGTGGGAACCATCATTGAACGGTCTAGATGAAATCTAAACATCACGGTGGGCCCTAGGAAGGTTTCAATGGTAGGCATGCCGTCCCCACTGTTCCATGTGGTATGGGTCATTTTGGACATTTTTTTTATTATTATCTGACGTCCTAACACGATATGGCACAAAATAGGGAAGATGTGGATGTCATGCACACATCACTGGTGGACCCCACAGAGCTTATTGTTGCACGAGCTCCCTGCAACCGTGTTGCACCCACTTAAATGTCTTCTGAGTTCTGATGACTCACCGAGGCAATCGAGTACTATTCCCCCAATACAAAGATTGTATCCAATGCTCGTGCAGAAGGATTGTACACAAGTTCCGGCTTTAAGTTTATAAAGGTGGGACCCATGATGAACGATCCAAACCGTTCATAATATGTAACTCACTGTTGATGGATAATTCATTAAAATATTTCAAGATCGAAACATCCTACCTACAAAATATTTGGCCTTCCCGTGGTTAAATGAGAACCGTTGCTATATGCCTTTCCTAAACGTTTCTTTAATAGCTTTCTACATAGAGTTTCTTTAATAGCTTTCTACATAGAGTTTTTCAATTCCAGGGTTTTTCGGTTAATGTGTCAATGACAATGTGCGAAAAAGATCAACGGTTTGGATCATTTAAAAATGGGCCCCACTTGTACGAACTGAGAATTCAAACCGTACCAAAGAACCTCTGCTCGAGCAATGTATGATAATGCACGAAGATAAAACCTACTCCCACTATCCATGCCACCACATAAAGGGGCCGGAATCATCCACTAAACCTTGTTGACACAGCGAGTAGAACACCCTAACTCTGTGGGGTCCACCATGTTGTATATGTAAAATCAACTCCGTCCATCAGGTGGAAACCATTATTTGGACTGTACATCCAGGAGATAAGAGCGATTAGAAACTTATATGGGCCACACCAACGGTGAAAATGTAAAATTACTCTCACAAAATCGCTAAATATACGGGTATGGCCCCCGCCTGATTTTTGTAGACCTTTTCTCCATCACTCCTAAGGTTGGCATCCCATACCCATTGTTCCCTATGGTGTGGCATTCCTCAGCTGTTCATATAGTTGATTTTTGGTCTTAGGGGCTAGTGTCGAGGACATAACCTGATGGACGGTGTAGATTTTACATATATACAACATGGTGGGCCCCGCAGACCTGGGTCCATTGCAGAGGATTCCAGTCGGCAGTCCAACATAAAGAAGCAGTCACCTTTCCATCATCTTTGCCCTTTTGTCTTTTTGTGTCCCACTTTCCATGATTCCATCTGCGGCCACAATCTTCTCTCTTAATTTTTCCAGTCGGTTTGGGCCTGCTCGCGCCTGTCCCAAGCTCGGGATAGGCTGGGGCTCTGAGAGGTCACTGTGATGTATAGACTTTATCCACACCGTCCATCAATTTTTCCATATAACTTTAGTTTATACTTCCAACACTGAGGCAGATACAAGGCCAAGTGGGCCACACAGTAGGTATTAAAATCCGACCGTTGAAAACTTCTTGGGGACCACAGAAGTTTTGGATCAAGCTGATACTTCATTTTTCCCTTCATCCAGGTCATTATGACCTTATGAACAGGTTGAATGGAAAATTAACATCACAGTGGGCCCTACGAAGGTTTCAACGGTGACTGTCATTAGCACCCCTCTTTCTTGTGGTGTGGTCCAATTGAAAGTTCGATCTGCCTCGTTATTTATTTCATATTCTATAATGATATGGAAAAATTAATGGACGGTGTGGATCATGTCCATACATCACGGTGGCCCCTCGGAGCCCCAGCCTATCCCGAGATCGGAACAGGCAGCGGCAGTACCCAGTCGGCGTCCGAGTAAGAGCTGGTCACCCCCTACCTTCGTACTAGACTCTGGTGAAGTTTCAACTCCATTTTTTAAACTGTGGTGTTACGTCCACCGTATACATGGCACACGTGCACGTCAATCCAGACCATCCAATTAGGGCCCAATTTTGCTAACAGCGTACCCAAAGATCACATTGACCATTCTGATTTTGGGGACTAATGACATCCAATCGGAGTGGATGTCATTAGACATCCAATCGACGTGCCTTATCATGTGAGGTCTATATGACATCCAATCGACATCCAATCGACGTGCCTTATCGGATTGGATGTCATTAGACATCCAATCTTTTGCTCGACTCAACGGAGCTTCTGGTGGAGTGGACTCCATGTGATCAAGTAATACTGCTGACCATTCTGATTTTGGGGACTAATGACATCCAATCGGAGTGGATGTCATTAGACATCCAATCGACGTGCCTTATCATGTGAGGTCTATATGACATCCAATCGACATCCAATCGACGTGCCTTATCGGATTGGATGTCATTAGACATCCAATCTTTTGCTCGACTCAACGGAGCTTCTGGTGGAGTGGACTCCATGTGATCAAGTAATACTGCATCTCCGGCCCATGATTCGAGTTGTCCATTCATCATAAATGTGACTTGTACCACCATAGCCTACGGTGACCTGTTGTGGGGTCCTTGCAGTGATCCAACTTATCCAAGATAGGCCGAACTTCAAGTGGACCCCACCACATTATGTATATGAAATTCAGGCCATTCATACCCTTTATGGCGTCCTCTCAATTGCTTCACTGCAATGTGGTCCACCACGTTTTGCTTGTGGAATTAGGCCATTTTCGAGCCATCCATTTCCTCAGCCGGTTTTACAACTTGTGTAACTTGTGAAAATCAAGGGTGGGCATCTCATCCAACTAAGACTCTCAATGGAGCGGGTCAGATCCGAAATCCTATTTGCTCCGAATTTATATAATGTGAATTTGGATCTTAAAATAAATTCGATTAGTTAAATGGACTGGATTTGGGTATTAAAATATCTTCAAGTACTTAAATGGATTGGATTTGGATTTACAAGAACATATCCGAGTTGGATCCGAATTGGATTAAGATGGGACTCATTGTCACCTTATTGTGTATGTTATATTCATGCTGGCCATCAGTTTTACAGCACTTATAGGTCAACCATACCATAATAGATAGTAGGATTTGCATCATTTTTCTACTCAATTAAATATATTATATTATATATTTTTAGATTTGTAATAGAGTTGGATGCAGACCTAGATCCAACCCTAATGTGATGGTTATATGGACTTTGGATCGAAAATGGATCTAACAATTTATAAGTGTATCGGATATGATCTAACCACGGTGGATAAGATTCTCTAACCTCATGCATATGCATGTTTGCAATGAATGAAAATTCAAAAGAGAGGTATAGACCATTCTTCCTCTTTCCTTGGGCGTAGCAATGGCCCATGAAAGCAGCCCCACTTCCCTAGAAAACGCCCTAAATCTTGTGCTCTCCAGTTCTTAAATGCACACAAGTTGTTGGATTGGGTTGCATTGATGGCCATTTAAGTGGACGGTAAGGCATCTTTCCCTCATCCCAACACACACCCTTGAAACGTACAGATGTCTGATGCCACATGGCAGATGCTGCGGAACCCACGTAAGCAAAAACGAGAAAAACAACTGTTTCTCAATCCTACACGTGGGTGAACCCTCTTGAGCATCAACATGCATGCACATTTGAATATATGAAAGCGGATTGCGTGGTGACCCTGCCCACATGGACCACTATGGTGATGTGACTCTGTGGAGCCCACCGTGATGTATGTGTTTTATCCACACTGTCCATCCGTTTTGCCTGATTATTTTAGGGAATGAACCCAAAATTGAAGTATATCCAAAGCTCAAGTGGGCCACACTATAGGAAAAAGTTAGAATAATGACATCCACTGTTGAAACCTTTCTAGGGCCCACAGTGATGCTTATCTGCCATCCGACCTGTTCAAAAGGTCACACAGACCCAGATGAAGGTAAAGCACAAATATCAGCTTGATCCAAAACTTATGTGGCCCAAAAAAGTTTTCAACATGAAGGGTTAGATCCCTACTGTTTCCTATGGTGTGGACCACTTGAACTTTGGATATTCTTCAAGTTTTGGATCATGCCCCAAAATGAGCTAGAAAAACGGATGGACGGCGTGGATAAAATACATGCACCACAGTGGGCCCACAGAGTCCGGTGGCAGGGTCACCATGCAATCCGCGTCCTGAATATACATCACACGCATGCTAGAATAGGTGGGCCACACTGATCAGATCAAGGAACAAAAGTCAGGCTGTTTCACTCCACAGGTGGGCCAAACTGCACGAAAAAGATGGACGGTTAGAAAAAAAAAGTTATTTTAGTAGTCCAATTCCTTTTTACAGTGTGGCCCACTTAATGGAAAGCTCAGATATTGGAAATGTATGAGAAAACTAAAAAAAGAGAGAGACAAAGAACGACTACTCATGCCTACACGCGGGTAAAGCCCCTTGGTCATCAACACGCATGCACGCTTGCATATATAGCATACGTGTGGTAGAATTCTAGATCAGGTGGGCCACACTGATCAGATCTTATGGAATAAAAAAGAGGCAGTTTCTCTCATCAGGTGGGCCATACTGTACAAAACACATGGATGGTTAGAAACTTGATGAGATAAACGTCCTGATTTATCACTAAATTTGTGTGGCCCACTTGATGGAAAGCTCGGATCTCGCACATGTATCCTATATTGGCACGGGTGGTTGCGTGTACATGGAAACGCAACAAATGCGTGTAGGATTAGCAAACATCAGGAAATGGGAAGAAACAAGACATGGGCCTTGTTTTCTTTGTGGCTATAAATAGAGGGGGTCTTGTTGTTTGGGGCCATATGGGTTTTGGGCTTTTCTTGTGTGTTTGAGAGTGCAAAGGTTTTTGGGTGTTTTTGGATTTGGGAAGATGAGTTCTGGGGTTGGGATCAGTCCTGGAAATGTTCCAGTGTACCATGGGAGCAATTTGAAGGGGGTTGATAGGAAGGTGAAGATAGCAGAGGTGGTCCTGAGGTGTATCGTATGTGGGCTGGGGGTACTTGCAGCTGTTCTTGTGGGAACTGATACCCAAGTGAAGAGGATCTTCTCTTTTGACAAGAAAGCCAAATTCACAGACATGAAAGCTTTGATGTAATCTCTCTCTCCTCTTTCGTTTTTGGTTTTGTTGGGTTTTTTATTTTATTTGATGTCTGCACCCATCCTGATTGATTTGTAGACACCCATTTTTTATTTTGGGAGTTGGTGTGGTACCAAAGTGTTCTCTCTCTCTCCCTCTCCCTCTCCCTCTCTCCCCTTCTGTTTTTTGGTTTTGATCGGTTTTTTCTTTTTTGTTGATGTCTACAACCATCTGATTGATTTATACACACGCATTTAGGTAGTACCAAAGGGTGCAATCTCTCTCTCTCTCTCTCTCTCTCTCTCTCCTTGTTTCTTTTTTTTTTTTTTAATTGAAGTCTACACCTATCCGGATTGATTTGTGTACACCCATTTTTCATTTTGGGAGTTGGGATCATGGCACCAAAGTGTACAATTTCACTCACCAACTCTCCTTTTTTTTTTTTTTTTTTTCATGTAATTAATGTCTACACCCATCCTGACTGATTTTGAATACACCCATTTTGCATTTTTTGGGAATTGGGTTGTACCAAAAAGTACCATTTCATTTCTTGGAATATAAATAGACACATGCAGATTGTTTTGTAATTGGTATCTACACTCATCCTGATTGATTTTGAGTACAACTATTTTGTATTTTCGTAGTTGGGGTTTTACAAAAATTACCATTTCTTTTCTTAAAAATGGAAATGGAAATAGTGCTACCTTTACTCTTTTTATTTGGACTTTTTTTGGTGCTTAGACTTCTAATGTAGGCTCAATTTTCCATTTTTCTAATGATCAGGTGTATGGATATTTGGTAAGTATCATGCATACCCTCCAATTTGTGCATATGGTAATTGATCAGGACCGTCCAATTGACGGGCTACCTCCTGGATGGCTGTTAGATTTGAAACCGTGTCACTCCGATCTTTCTATGCATCCGCACCAAACTATACTAATCAGATGGTTAGGATCATATGATCCATGAGAATTTTGGGGTATAGCTTATTTAGAGGTGGCCCATCAATTGATCGGTCCGGATAGGTGGGAAACTGCAGATTGTACGGTTGAGATGGTCATTTTATTATTTATTTACCTATTTTTCTTGAATTCATTATACAGGTTCTTGGTGATAGCTAATGCAATAGCTGCATCTTATTCCCTCATTCAAGGCCTGCGGTGTATAGTCAGCATGCTTAGAGGGAGTGTTTTGTTCAACAAATCCTTGGCATGGGCCATTTTTTCATGTGATCAGGTACACTTCCTTCCCATTTATTCTTGTCCATGACCATGATCATTACATGCCATTTTGGTTACACTTTCATCATCAATCAAAGGACTGGGATCGATCGTCACACCACATATGATCTTCCATTAATTCATTTGGGGCCCACCTCAAAGTTCATGTTATACATGCATGTCAATCCAGACAGTGAAAATGTTGGGTCCCAAGGCATTTGTTGTATGATCCAATAATCAAACTGATCTGAACATCCTAGCCACTCACTTGTGTGGCTACCAAATGGATAGCTGAAAATGAAATTGCTCGATGAACAAAATAGAACAGTGTGAGCATTGGGACATGTGAGAGCTATAGTGGCCCCAAATTCAGTCTGTGGTGATCTTCAACTACCTCATAGGATCGTCTGATCAGTGGAGTATTGGGGCACGCCACAACTAGAGTAGAACCCAATTTCAAATTGGGACCGATCAGCACATATGATCTTCCATCACCTCATCTGGGGCCCACCTTGCAGGTACTGGCGTACGTTACATTGGCTGCGTTGGGGGCAGCGGCCCAGTCGGCGGTGCTGGCCGAGCTGGGCCAGCCAGAGTTTCAATGGATGAAAATATGCAACATGTATGGGAAGTTCTGCAATCAGATAGGGGAGGGCATTGTGAGTTCAATTGTGGTTAGCCTGAGTATGGTCACAATCTCTGGTGTGTCTGCTTTCAATCTCTTCCGTCTGTATGGAAATAACAAAGACAAAGGCAGTGGACGGTGGTAGTTTCTTCCCTTTTTTGAAAAAAAAATGAAAAAGAAAAACTGCTTCCCGCCTCTTTTTTTTTTTTTTTCTCTCGTCTGGTGAGGTTGGACGGTCTTTCAATGGAAGGTGGGCCTTTTGTAATGGTTTGAAATGTAATAAATTATAAGAGTATGGTTTTTATATTGGGTTATGAAGGTGTGGCCCACTTACTCATTTCTTTAGGATGGAGCTGCATTTATGGGCTTTTACGATGATCTGAACCGTTAATATAATGGATTCTGTGCTACCCAGGCCGTGGTAAGAAATATTTGCTGAATGGGTGGTACGGGTGATTGTGTGTGAAGATGAATCCAACATTCATAGGTCAGGATCATCTATGAAGTGTGATTATAAGATTGTGGTATTGAGGACATGAACGGTTCAGATTAATCCAAGGATGCAATCAGAAGGTGGAACCAGCCACTGGACCGTACTATGGTACCGGCTGTAGCCTGGCAAAACCCTTCTTTAGGATTGAGTTCTATACAATTCTAGAATTTTTATGATCAACTGTGTCTTCTGAGTTGTCCACTCAAATCATGGTGGGGCCCACTAATAGTGCCGTTAATCATTCGGTCTCTGGGACGATGGAATATTCGGCCCACCTTAGTGTGCTGAGTCCAATGAGCGTTTACATTTCGTCATTGGAAGCCGGTTCGTTCCTCCACCACGCGTGTGGGTCCCACCATGATGTCGGCATGACATGCCTATCCGTCCATCATGTAATTGCCTTGTGACATGTTCTCCTTGTGGGCCCCAACAACCAGGCCGCCCCAAAACTCAGGTGCCACACCCTTGTAAAATCATGCTTAAAACCCCTAAAATCAAGGGGCCATCCTGAGTATTGCAAGGTGTGGCCCAACACATGGTTTTGAAGATTTTAACAGCGTATATCCCATCCCAACTGTTCCCTGTGGTGTGACCCACCTTGTTTTTTATCGGGTTGGTCCTGGGACATGGGGCGAACCATGTGGACAGATTCGATGTGGGCCCTACAGTAGTGTGGGCCCATATGGCGTTGTACAGTGTGCTTATTCTACAAACCTTGTAGAGAAACCAACCTCTCTATTACGAGAGCGGATTAGGTGAGACCCCGGCCTCACCTAAGACGGTGCGGCACTTACCGTGGGGCCCACCTTGATGTATGTATTAAGTATCCACGCTGTCCATCTGTTTTTCCAGATCATTTTAGGTCATTATCCAAAATTTGAAGAAGATCCAATTATCAGGTGGACCATACCATAAGAAACAGTGGTTATTGACCCTTAATGGGCCACAGAAGCTTTGGATCAATCTGATATTTGTTTTTTCCCTTCATCCATGCTTATGTGACATTATCAACAGATTTGATGGTAAATAAAAACTAAGGAAACATTAAAGTACGCCCTAAGAAGTTTTTAATGGTGGGATGGTCAATCACCACTGTTTCTTATGGTATGGTCCACCTGATTATTGGATCTGCTTCAATTTTGGCATAATGCCATAAAATTATCTGGAAAAACGGATGGACGGAATGGATAGATAATATATAATCAAGGTGGGCCCCACGGTAAGGGCCTCACGGTCTTAGGTGAGGCCGGGGTCTCACCTAATCCGCTCTCCTCTATTACATAGGTGATGTGTGCTATCCAATGGCAGAGCGGTGCCCGGCACACGTAGTTTCTTAATCGAGACCATTGCTCGTCACCCCAAATGACTCGATGGACTCGGATTGGGTAGTGACCTATCCAGTACCGACGTTGGTACTGGCCGGTGCTGTAGGCTCCACAATAACATGTGTTTATCCATCCTACTCAATTCATCCATTTTGCCAAATACTTGCCGGCTAGTTTTAGGGCATCCAAATCTCAGTTGGACCACACCATAAGGAAACAGTGGTGATTGAACGCCCACATTTAAAAACTTTTTGGGGTCACAAAAGTGTTGGATCAAGCTGACACGTGTGATTTCCCTTCATCCATGTCTGTGTAACCCAATCAACAGGTTGGATGGAAAAGAAGCATTACAGTGGGCCATGTTGGTAAATTGGTCAGCGGAAGCACTGAGAATAATCAAACGATCACCACACGACAAACAAGGAATTTTACGTGGAAAACCTTTGTGGAAAAATCATAGTACAAAGCAACACCCACACTATGAATCAGAAAATTACGGAAATAATTTACCCATAAGCAAACCCCAAACAGATGAACAAAGCTTTTTCAAAACCTCACAATTCTCTCCCCAAACCCTAATTTCGAATTAAGACACCTTGGTAACAACTAGGAACTTTTAATCACGATTAGTAAGTATTTATATAACACCGCCACGCTTGCCGACTGGTCGGATGTAGCACAAAAACTGTCCAAAGAGTTCTGCTGAAAATCGACCCGTTTCGCCTTAAATATGACCGGTCGAAGCCTCTTGCAAACCAGTCACTGACCGGTCTGAAACCCATGAAAACAGTCTAGAAACTTACTGTGTAATTTGTCGAAAAAGCGATCGGTCGGCCACAGTGGGCGACCGGTCTGTGGACCTTATTTCTACACACTTTGAAGTCTCCACCAACAATTTCCACCGAGGCTTCAAATGTCGAACCACCTTTCCTTTGCTTCATCAATCATCTCATCTTCAATCATAGTATCGCTTCTCGTGCACCCTGCTTCTTCATTCAGTCCTTGCTAGTCTCAAAGAAGTTATGCAGAACTTGAACTTCTCTATTGGGACCACCTTGGTTAGCGTATCCGCCGGATTCACGCTTGTGTGAATCTTCTCCAAAGTCACATCTCTTCCTCAAACACCTGTCAAATAAAATAGTGATGCACATCAATGTGTTTAGTATGAGAGTGATAAACAAAATTCTTAGCCAAATTGATAGTACTAGAGTTATCACAATTAACCGGCACGGCTTCTTGCTAAAGCCCCAACTGATTTATCATGCCCCTCAACCAAATAACCTCCTTAATAGCTTCTATCACCGCCATATACTCAGCTTCACTAGTGGAAATAACCACCATAAACTAAAGCTTAGACATCCAACTAATTGCTCCACTTACTAACACAAACAAGTACCCGAAAGTTGATCTCCTACAATCCACACTACCTGTGTAATCAGAATTGACATACCCAACCAACTTGCATTTAGACTTTTCAAACGTCAAGACGTAGTCCTGCGTACCCCGAATGTATCTAAGTAGCCATTTCATAGCTTCCTAATGTTGCTTGCCTAGGTTATACATGAATCGACTAACAACACCTAAAGCCTGTGAAATATCTAGTCTAACATAGACCATTGCATACATCAAATTGTCCACAATACTTGAATAGGACATATAAGACATAACATGCTTTTCTTCATCTGTCTTGGGACACTGTTCAGAAGAAAAGCTTGAAGTGAGCCGCATGAGGAACGCTAAGTGGTTTGGACTTGTCCATCCCAAAATTCACCAACACCTTCTCAAGGTATTCGGCCTAACATAACTACAACTTGATCCTCTTCCCGTCTCTATGAATATCTATACCAAGAACGCTCTTTGCAGCCCCGAGATCCTTCATCTCAAATGTCCCTGAAAGCTGAGTCTTCAACATATCGATGTCAGATATGCTATGACTGACAATAAGCATGTCATTGATGTACAACACTAGTACGAGAAGCTTCTCATCACTCAGTGTCTTATAATAGACACAATGATCGTACTCGCTCCTGGAGCCCTAACTCATTATGAAGGAATCAAATTTCTTATACCACTACCTAGGCGACTATTTGAGACCGTACAACGATCTCCTCAATATGCAAACCTTGTTCTCGGCCCCTTGCACTGTATAATCTCCTAGTTGCACCATGTAAATCTGCTCTTCTAATTTCTCATGTAGAAAAGCAGTATTTACATTTATCTGTTCCAGCTCGAGGTCATTTTTGACAACTAGCGCTAATACGAACTTGATAGATACCTGCTTAACAACTGACAGAAAGATCTCACCGAAGTCCATGCCTTTATGCTGAGCATATCCTTTCGCCACCAATTTGGCCTTGTACCTATCCTGTTTCTTTCAAAAAATTCACTTACACCCAATTGCTTTTCAGCCCACAAGAAGCTCTCATGTCTCATTCTTATATAGAGAATTCATCTCATCTTGCATTGTTGTCTTCCACTTTTTAGCATCTACATCCTGTAGTGCCTCCTCAAAGTTAGATGGATTCCTCTCATCCGTAATGAGGGCGAATGCAATGTTCGAGTTATCCCTATACCTCACCGGTAACCTGTGATCTTTAGGCAGGGTTTCTTCGCATAGGTGGTTGCTCCACCCGATCCTATACCTCTGCTTGCGTATCGGTCTCGGCCTGTGTCTCATCTTTGTTATGCTGAATGTCAATCACTTTTGATTTTTCAAGTTCCTTGGACACATCCTTACGGAACAAAGACCCTTCATCGAATTTGACATCACAACTCAAAGTAATTTTTCGTATGACAAGATCATATATCCAATAACCTTTCACACAATCATCATAACCCACAAAGATTCCTTTTTTGGCCCTATGGTCAAGCTTATCTCTCTCGACTGATAGTAAATGAGAGTAAGCCTTACAACCAAAGACTCGCAGACTTGATTAGTCTATCACATAACCATTCCACACTTCCTTAAGAATTTTACATTCAATTTTTATAAAGGGTGACTAATTTATCAAGTAACAAGCCGTATTAACGACCTCAGTTCACAACTCTTTGCCCAACCTAACATCACTAATCATGGATTGGGCTCTCTCCAAGAGAGTTCGATTCATCCACTCTACCACACCATTCTGATCTGGCTGTGGCATACTGTGTTGTGCCTCACGATCCCCTCCTCCTTACGATATAGGTTAAACTCCATAGAAGTGAGCTAACGTCCATTGTCGGTTATTAAAACTTTCAGTTTCTGCCCTGACTGATTCTCCACCATGACCTTCCAATACTTGAAGGTAGTTAAGACATCAGATTTATTTTTCAGGAAATAAACTCAAACCTTCCTGTTATAGTCATTAATAAATGACATGAACCATGATGACCCCCTAATAGAAACTACAGGCGACGGCCCCCATATATCGGAATAGATATATTCAAGCACCCTTTTACATATATGTTTTTTTCCTTAAATGACAACCTATACTGTTTCCCATACATGCAATGCTCACATATACTAAAGTCTATAAATTTAAAAGAGGGAATCAAAGATTGTTAAAAAAGTACCTTTATACCCTGCTCGCTCATGTGGACCAAACGGGCATGCCACATACGTGTAGACGTGGAATCCGCTACAATCGTTGCAGTTCTACCTACTAAAGTGCTCCTAATCAGTTTATAAATGTTTCTGTGCCTTTGCTTCTTCATAATTACTAGGGCCCCATTTGAAACGTTTTAGAACTGGTCAAAACTGGTAAACTTCCAACCCATCGCCTTAAGTGCACCAAGAGAAATAAGATTCTTCCTTAACTTGGGAACATGCTTCACTTTTGTTAAGGTCCGTTCAATCCATTAAACATCTTGATGAGCACAGTACCAATCCCTACAACCTTACAGGCATAGCCATCGCCTAAAAATACCGAGCCGCCCTCATACTCCCTATAAGAAGTAAAGGCGCTCCTATCCGGACACGTGATATGAAGCCCTGGAGTCCATGATCCACTCATCGCTGAGAGATCTCGTCTTCGACATTGTCAAGACCTCACACATATCACTACCACTTTCTTTATATTCAATGATATTGGCCTCCCTAGAGGAATCTCATGTCTTCTCCTTCTTGTTCTTAGGACTCTTGCAGTCCTTCTTCATGTGCCCTGATTGACTGCATCCCCAACATTTCAATTTTTCTTTGCCCTTGCCCTTGGACTTGGATCGAGAACGTAACGATCCTTCACTCTGCTCCGAATTTTGTCCCCTCATAACCAGTGCATCAGAGGAAAAACCAATGTCATCGCTCTTTTGTCTCATCGCCTTCGACTGGAGGGTTGAGACTATAGTCTCAATGTTGATTGTATCACTACCTGCGCACAACGAGTCTTTGAGCGACTTATATGAACTAGGAAACGAGTTAAGCAGGATCAAGGCTTGATACTCGTCCTTCATCTATTCACCAATATCTAGATACTTGTAAATCAGCTTATTGAAAGTGTTGATGTGATCATCTACATCGGTCCCCTCAACCATCTTCAGACTGAAGAGCTACATCATCAGATACATTCGGTTCTCTAGAGATTTCTTTGTGTCATCCGTCAAGCACAATTGTATTGAGGTCAAAGCCTTCTTATTCATCTGGGTCCACTCATCATCATTCATAGCTTTTGGTCGCTTCCTAAGGGCGTGTTCAACCTCCTACTAAGTTAGGACGACTTGCATCATCACCTTTCACAACTCAAAGTTGTTTTTGCAGGAAAACTTCTCCACACCGAACTTTGTGCTCGATGCCATGAGATCGTCTCAGAATTCTACTCTTCAACCTCCCAACGATAGCTCTGATACCACTTGTTGGTAAACTAGTCAACGAAAGCACCGAGAAGAATCAAACGATTACCACACGACACACACGCAATCAACACAAAGATAATCCAAATTTTACATGGAAAACCCTTGCGGGAAAAATCCATGGCACAAAGCGACACCTGTACTATGTATCAGAAGATTACAGAGATAATCTACCCAGAAGCAAACCCCAAAAGATGAACAAAGCTTTCTCAAAACCTCACAATCCTCTCCTCAAACCCTAATATCGAATTAGGACACCTTGTTAGCAACTAGGATACTTTTAAACACAATGAAGAAGTGTTTATAAAGACTTCCAACCAAAAATAGAAACATGTTACACAAAACCGCCTAGTCATGCATAACACCGCTATGCCTATCGACCGGTTGCAGCCCATGGCCTACCGGTCCAATATAGCACAAAAATTGTCTAGAGAGTTCTACTGAAAATCAACCTGTTCCGCCTTAAATACGACCGGTCTAAAACCCACGAAAACAGTCTTGAGACTTGCTGTGCAATCTGTCCAAAAGCGACCGGTCAGCCACAGTGGGCGATTGGTTGGTGGACCTTGTTTCTGCACACTTTGAAGTCTCCACCAACAGGCCATAGCTAGGTAGTTTTTAATGGTAGGCGTTCAATCACCACTGTTTCTGTGGTGTGGTCCACCTGAGATTTGGATCCGCATCATTTGTGGGCTAATGCCCTAAAATGAGCTGGAAAAAATAGATGGACGGCGTGGATAAAACACATGCATCATGGTGGGGCCACAACACCGACCCGTCTTAGTCCTGGAGGGGTCGCCGCCGAATCCGACTCCCTCCTGGATGGGAACAGGCACAGATTAGGTGTTACCCGGGTTATAGCTTATTCGGTGTTACACTTACCGTAGAGCCCATCTTGATGGTATTTTGTATATCCACGCAGTCCATAGGACGTTTTTCCTGACAATTTTATGTGGGGTCCCAAAACTTATGCCGCTACAAATATCAGGTGGACCACACCACAGTAAACAATGGTGATTGAGTGGCTCACCATTAAAAATTCCAGAGAGCCTATCTTAAAGCTTTCGTGATTTTTATTTCGAGTTTTGAAACTAGACAGAACCATACAACGTCCATTGAAACTCGCATTTGATCAACGACCCATCAATCAAATCAAGAAAATATCAAATTATGACCATTACTCTCTGTACACTTTTTGCCTCGATCGAATCAACGGACGTTGATTTCGACTTGTTTTGATGATCTGACTCCAAATCTTGGATTTCATTTATTCTTTAAATTTAAGGATTGATCATCCTCATGGATTAGATCCCAACCGTCCATTGACTTCCACAAAATCGATTAAGGGAATAGCCAATAAATCGTTCAGATATGGATTATCTATGATCCATATCCTTCTCATGACATATTTTAACAATAACTTTTCCTATGATCAGCGTGGCCTGTCAGACTATCAGATCCCTCTAATATTCAGGATGTCGCTGTAGATCTATCCCAAAATTGATATAGATGGTATAGATTTGGGTCTAATGCGTCACATGATCCCTTATAGAACCAAATATAAGAATTTATATTTAAGATTAAATCCTATCGTTGTGGCCCATCTGGTGGTTACATTGAACTGAAAATTAGGGCCCTAGTATGTTTTAGCCTCAGGGATCACATGATCCGTAAATATCAAATCTGATACATCCAAACGTCTGAAAACCAATCACTACAACAAGAGATTTGCATGAGATATAAACTTTTCTCATTGTGTGTATCGATAGAACGATGCGATGAACATGTGGCCGATGTAACCCATTCATTAAATAGATCCAATGAAAATAGGTTAAATGCACAAAAAAGGAAAAAGACTACAAACTTACTGGATCTTAGCTATCCCAAGTTCTTCCTCTCCCTCTCTCCCTCCGATTCTCTCTTTAGGTTTTTCTATAGGAGAAACTCTCTCTAATTCCTTACTTAACACCTTGTTTGGCACCTTAGATTTGGTGGTAAATGGGTGTATTTTAAATCTAAATAGTTGTTTTTTTATGTTTGACATCCTTAGATTTGGAGGAAACTGGAATCAGAGGTATTTTAAATCTAGCTTTTTGGAGTGTTTTTAAATCTTAGCAAAATGTTGAGATTCTGGTGTAATCCAAAGGAAATGCCTTTTTTACTTTCTTCCTAAGGGCAGGAGAGTCAAATGTAACAAAGGTGTCTCTTGATTCATAATCCATTGGATACATGGTACATTGATGATACTCGGAAACAATCTAATCAATGACTTCAACACTAAAATCACATAATTAGAATGATCTAAACCATCCAAAGTTGGACATCTAAATGGATGGTTAAAAAAAAGTAGATGATCAGTTGCCTGTTTGTGATCCTTGCATTTATGGCCCACCCAAGGCTCAAAATTTCCTCTTTTTGGACAAAAAATTATATATTTTAATGGGCTTAATATTACAACCATTTTATCAAATATGACTCACACACACGTGCACACGCATACACACACACAAACATATACTAATTTGGGATATGAAAGGTGACTTAGTTAATCAAATCTAAGTCCTGTGAAGAATTCCATTGCCCTCCAAATAAAAGATTTGGATTTTAGTGCATTTCAACCAAATACAAATGAGGATTCAGAATCACCTTGATTCTAATGTAATTGTGATTTGGATTCCAATGCATTCTAAATCCAAGCTCCCAAATGGGCCCTAAGAAGAGAGGAGAGCTCCAAATTACGCAAATCTTATTCGGATGAACGCACTTTACCTATTTAAATTTTAATTTAAAATTTAAAAATTTTCAGAATTTTGCAAAAAGTAATGCATTACAATGGCAAAAATCAGTCCTTCAACCTATCCTACAACCAAGCGTGTCTCTACAATGTGGCCCAAGTAGTCCATTTTATTTATTTACTAAAAAATTAAATATTTAAGTTGGTTTAATTGTCTAAATGGGGAGTGCATATGTGTACTGCCTAAGATCTATGCATCAGGTTATGAACCCCGCAAGATGAGGGTTTACGTGCGTTGACAGTTGGACCGATTATAATTGCGATGAAACCTGATTTTTAAGCCCACTTTTCTCTTTCACCCCGATATCCATCTTGATTGATCGTAGTCCATTCCATAATGCTTTAAACAAGATATTCGACAGTACCCAGATCACTCCAAGATCCAATGTGTGTGATAGTTGATAATTGTTTTCTGAAATTGTTTTCCTAAAATTACCAAAAAAATACGAACTTAGTAATTGGTATACTGAGTGAGAATAACCTCTTTTCAGTGCTGAGGTCCTGGTATTGACTCCCAAGTTGGGGGGCCTAAGTGGGGGTGGCCTACATTGTGGTGTGACTAATAGGGTGGGTGGGTGTGTACTAACCCAAAAAAAGAAAAAAAGAAAAAAAAAAAAAAAAAAGAAACACTTTTCTTTGAGCTTTGGAGAATTTCAGACCATTTGGAGCTTCTTTTTGCTGAATTTTTGGGTTCCGAACCACCTCGAGGATGGGTGGCAACTCCGTTTTTCTTTGATCTGCTTAGCTAATTTCGTTGTTGATTTCAGTATCCTTTGGAGCACAATCTTGTGGCCTCATTGACTTAGGTTGGCTTGGGTTGGGTTGGGACAAGGATTTACTATCTCACACTTGATAAGAAATTCAGTACTTATACTATACATATTAAATAAAAATGGTCCACAACTCTGAGAGCACTACAAGTTATAGAGCTTCTGGTTGCACCAGATAACTTGGAGAGTCAATAGATCGATCTAGCTACCTATAAGTCTAGAACACATTTGAAGGGCTATCAAATAGAAGTAAGACTAATCGGATGATCAAATCCATCCTAGATTTGGCCTTAATTTTTGGAGCCTTACTTTCCAACCCATGGATGAGATGGTCCAGATTGCCTAAGAAAAGTGATTAATTCTTCATAATCAAGAGCAATTCATGATGGTAAACAGAATAGATAGATCGATTTATCAGCTAGACCTATTTTGTACAAATGATCTTCACCATTCAGATCAAAGGCCATTCATCAAAAGATTAAGATCATCAGATCAGGGTGATTTTTGTATGGTAGCCCATGAAAAGTGGACAGTCTAGATTAATCAATTAGATTATTTAAGCGTCCTAATGCAACTAGGAACACTATTATTTACAATACTATGAGAGCAATATTGGAGCATCTCTTTACATTAAATACAATAATTTATAGTTCACAAGTACTCTTAAGCTCTTTGTGCACTTATGGTGTTCATATTTGCATTCGGACACTTAAACAGTCCAATCCATTGATCTCCACTGTCCATTAGTCCCAACACATGCAGATATCACGCTAATATGATGATCTCAACTATTTGTTCAATTGCCTCTAATATGGATGGCCAAGATCATTTGTACAAAATAAGTCTAACCAACAATTCGATTCATCTATTTGATAGCTCCCATCATGGATTGCTTATGATTCTGAAGAGTTGGTTCCGTTAGACAATCCTAAAAATCCACTATGAGTAAAAAAAAAAAGGACTACTAAAAAAATAAGGTAAAATCTATATGATTTGGTCATCTAATCAATCTTATTTTTACATGCAGCCCTTGAAATGTGTTTTGGACATAATGTGCAGTTCAGATCGATCTTTGGGAGCATTTCTCTTTGTACTCTTATGGCCGTTTGACCAGAGTCATAACTTTATTTTTACATGCATGGCAGCGTGTAATCAATCTTATTTTTACATGGTAGCTGTTTTGGATTTAATGTACAGTTCAGATCGATCTTTTGGAGCATTTCTTTTTGTAATCTTATGGCCGTTTGGCCAATGTCATAACTTCAGGCACATAAAAATAATGCAATTTGGGTAGGGTTATTTTGCATTTGCCTCTTGACTCACCATGTTGATAATGTCATAAGTAAAAAATTGAAGTCGCGACCTTTTTTCATTCTAGTGTTAATTGGCTAGTTGCCTCGTGTAGCCATGTGCAAGAAATGCTAGCAAGAATGAAACCATCCATCACGTGCACCAAAAATTAGGTTCATCCAAAACTCAAGGGCCACACCATAAAGGAATAGGTGGTTCAGTTGTGTGTGGCAACCACCATGGTTTTTATATGACATTCAGTGATCTGTTCATTTGATCTCATTTTGGATCATTATTTTAGGGCATGATCATCCCCTCAGTTGGACTACATTACAGGAAACATTGATGATTAAATGACACCGTTAAAAAATTTGTAGGCTCACTATAGTGATTATTTTAGACCAGATCATTTTTTATCAAGCCGATGTTTATGTTTTCCCTTCATCCAGGTCTGTGTGACCTAATCAACAGGTAGGATGGAAAATAAAAATTATGGTGGGCCAAATGCAATTTTAATGGTAGGCTTTCAACTGCTGCTGTTTTCTGTTGTGGGGTCCACCTGATTTTTATATCTTCCTCATTTTTTTTTTGTCTTTTGCCTTGAAAAATTTATCCACAAAGGATGAATGGCATGGATGAAAAAAGATTTCATTGTGGGGCCCACAACATGGTCCATGTGTATATTAGTTTCCGCACCACTATTCTAGGTACGGTGGATTCCGCAATAGTTCGTTCCCTTCAACAGAAAGATAAAGGATAAAATCATATTTTTTTATAGACTAGCAACGTAATTCGTAAGCATTTTGTTAGTCAAAGTCAAACTAGCAAGTTTTTTACTATATTCCGAAAGGTTGAGCAGGTTTATTAAAGGATGTGGGTTTGTGACAATAGATGAAAACCATTACTCTAAAATAATCTTAACCAGACAGCACCAATCCATACGACTGTATGAAGCACACCAAATGGGACGAGGTTTGGCTAGTGACTCCTACCAGCCAGCTAGTTGGTGTCAAAGCTCTGTGGGCCCCCCACCATGATGTATCGATTTTATAAGCTGTTGATATCTTTTGCCGTCTCATTTTAGAACATGAGCCAAAAAATGAGGTAGATCCAAATCTTAGGTGTACTGCACCACAAAAAATAGTAGGGATTGAATGCTTACAATTGAGAACCTTTTTGGGTGCCACAAAAGTTTTGGATCAAGTTGATATTTGTGCTTTCCCTTCATCCAGTTTTGTATGACCTTATCAGTGCATTTGGTGGAAAATAAACATTATAGTGGGCATTAGGAAGTTTTTAATGGTAGTCAACAACATTGTTTTCCTGTGGTGTGGTCTACTTGAAATTTGGATCTGCCTCATTTTTAGGCTTGTGCCCTAAATTGCCCTAAATAAGTTGAAAAAAATGGATGGATGATGTGAATAAAATAGATACATTATGGTGGGGCCTATAGAGCTTTGACACCAGCTAGCAAGCTTGTGTTGGGGTCACCAGTCAAACGACGTCCCTTTAAATGGGTCGTATATATACTATTATGTATTTTAGGGTTGGTTAAGATTAAAGCACTTTAGCCAAGAGTGGAGTTGATTTTTAGACAAAGCTCAACCTGACATCAACCAGACCAAAATTTTGTTCGGGACATGTGGAAACGAGGAACTCAGAGTGGAATTAAACGAAGCAATCACAATGGCAATAAGCAAATCAAAGCACAAGAGAGAATCCGAATTTTACATGGATGAACCCTTGTGCGAAAAACCACGGCACAAAACGAATCACTATGAAAACGAAGTTACAAGAGACGAAGAATAACTTACTCGAACCTAAGCCCCACAAGAGAAAAACCCTAGCTTTTTCTCTCCCTAGAGCTCTTACGACCCTTTTACGATCTAGGATACCCTAATCCCGCAATTATACCCAATTATATAGTAATAAAATAGAATAAGAAACAAATCACGAAAATCTGCACTAAACATTACTGCGGCCATCGGTCGACCGACTCGAACGTTTAGGAAATTAAGCATGGCCAAAATAGTCTAGAGAGCATCTGTCTCATCCGAGGTAATTTTTGGCTACCGAGCCAAGCTTGTCGGTCGACCGAAGACCCCTAATCTTAGATTGAAGACATCTCTAACAATCTCCACCGTTGGTTCAATCCTCAAGCTCCATTGCTCCAAAGCTCCATCCTTCATCTTTAATTCATCTTCATCATAGCTCCACCGTTTCTCGTGTACACACTGACTTCACTCTAGCACCTTAATGCCCTGCTCGCTTATGTTACCTAGGTGTGTATATCACATACGTGCAGACGTGGAATTTACTATAGACGTTGCAATTCTACCTAATGAAGTGCTTCCAATCAACTTGTAAAGATGGCCGTGCTTCCAATCAACTTGTAAAGATGGCCGCACCTTCGTGCTTTTATATTACCACGAGTGCCTCATTTAAAACTTTACAAAACTGATCGAACCCAGTGAACTTGTACCCCATTGCCTCGAGTGCACTAAGAGAGATCAAATTCTTCTTTAGCCTAGGGACATGCCTCACATTTGTCAGGATGTGCTCAATCGAACCTCCTAATGTGCACTGAACCAATACCAACCACCTTGCAGGTGTAATCATTGCCTAAGAACACCAAACTACTATCATATTCCCTGTATGAGGTAAATGAACTCCGGTCAGGATATATGTGATACGATGCACCTAAATCCAAGAGCCACTCATTGCTAAGATACCTGCATCTTGATATAATCAATACATCACAATCATCACTCATGTCCTCTATGGATTCTATAGTATTAGCCTCTCTAGAAAAAAATTTCAGACTTCTCTTTCTTTGACTTGAGATTCTGATAAAGCCTCTTCATATGCCCTGTCTATCCACAACTCCAACACTTCAATTTGTCATTCCATTTGGTCTTGGATTTAGATCTCGATTGAGAAGATCTCTCATCCTGCTCAGAATTTCTTCCCCTTTTAACCAGTGCATCTGAGGACGTACCCACTTCATTAGATCTTCTTTGTCATTTATTTCGACTAAAAGCTGAGATGTCGGTCTCAACACTAATGGTTGCCCTACCAGCGCACAACGAGTCATTAAACAACTTTATGATTCTAGAAGAGAATTCAACAGAATAGATGTTTGATCTTTGTCCCTCATCGGTTCATATACATCCAATAGTTTGTAAATGAGCCCGTTGAAATTATTGATGTGACTCTCAACACCAGTCCCCTCCTCCATTTTCAAGTTGAAAAACTGAAGCTTCAGATACAAGCGGTTTTTCAGAGATTTCTTCACGTAAACGTTCTCCAACTTTGCCCAAGTATCAACAGTAGTCTTCTCCCTCATGACGTTATACATGACCTCATCCATTAGGTACAACCAGATTGACATATTGGCCTTTTAATTCATCTTCTTCTACTCTTCTTCTTTTAAAGTTTTTGATCGCTCTTCAATGAGTGCATCTTCCAATCATTGCTGAACTAGGATGCCCTTCATCTTTACCTTTCATAGTTCAAAGTATTTTTTCTCGGAATACTTTTCTATGTCGAATATCATGTTGGACGCCATTGATACATCGTCTCAGATTCGATCTGTTTCCTAATGTACGCTCTGATATCACTTGTTGGGGGCCCGTGGAAGCGAGGAACTCAGAGTGGAATCAAACGAAGCAATTACAATGACAACAAGCAAATCAAAACACACGAGACAATCCAAATTTTACGTGAAAAAACCCTTACAAAAAAAAAACCATAGCACAAAACGAATCACTATAAAAATGAAGTTATAATAGATGAAGAACAACTTACGTACCTAGATATAAGCCCCACAATATAGCATTTTATTTCTTCCTAGAACTCTCTCAACCCTTTTGCGATCTAGGATACCCTAATCTTGCAATTACACCCAATTATATAATAAAAAACCAGAATTAGAAACAAATCACGAAAAATCGCATTGGACAATGCGCTGGCTATCGGTCGATCGACTCGAATGTTCGGGTGATTGAACATGGCCAAAATAGTCCAAAGGCTATTTGTCTCATCCGGAATAATATCAGGCGACTGAGCCAAGCTCGTCAATCGACCGAAGACCCCAATCTCATATTGAAGACATCTATAACAAATTTCAAGTTAGGCTAGTTGGGTTCACGATTAGTCAGTCGCAGCCCTATTATTTTAAATATCAGGCCAGCCACTTCCTGCCCTCTAAAAAAATCTATTAAGAATTAAAAAATATCTATTGAGAATCTTGCACTTCTTGCTGTATTTTTCTTTCTTGTCAACATTCTCGTGGCCGATGCCCTCTCTTATATTAAAAAAGAAGGGGCATCTTGTATCGATGGATATGATAATACAGAATGTAAGTTTCTTAACATTGCGGAATACATAGGACCTTGCTGTGCATCAGATATGTAGATCGAATAACTGGAATAAAGACATACCTGTTTGGTGGGCCATCTCGAATTAGAGATCTGGATCTTCCTCTCCTGGGATTGCTGTAGAGAAAACCTTAGATGGGGGTTGTTTTCAGTGTAATCCCAGATTGGGGACCCAGCACCCTTTAAATAGGGTTTGTAGTGGGTGTGGCAGTGTTTGAAACCCACCAAAACACTGCCACCCTTGCTCCACACGAATTTGGCTAACATGAATCCATGTTCAACTACAAGACTGCCACAGGCAGTGTAGACGCGCAACCCCTCTTAATTTTGTAGATCACGACTGTAGTGGGGTCCACTGATCAGTCCACACAAGAATTTGCATATGTATTCAAATCTGGACCATTGATCAGTCAGCCCACTATATAGAAAACTTACATTCTCCTACTTGGGCCATACTGTTCAATGTCACGGATTTTAATTATACTTAAGTGGTTAACCAATATGTCAGATTCTGTGGACAACGCCTTTTCCAATCTAGTCCATCAAGACTACTAATACTGGATCGTGGTAGTCTACACAACATTAATTGAGGCGAAGTGAGACGAATCACGGTCACTAGTATCATCAATCTTAATGACGTAGATTGTGAACATGGTCGTGTGGTATGAAGGTTACACTCAAGTGTGATTGAAAGTGCCTACCTTCAAGAGGTCCTAGGAGCTTTCTTAAGATGTCTCTAATGAGACAATACTGAAATTCTACTATTCTCAAAATATATTGTGCACACCAAATGAGAGAAATAGTATAAACCAAAAGATGGAATCATCAAAGTATATGAGATCTCCACGAGTGTCTGAACAAAATAGATCTATACTGAATCTGAAAACTCCCACTAACTGAATGTATCTACGAGGTCATGACTCCCATAGACATTATATACTCCTGAAATGGCGCCACAGGAAGCCTTTTAGTGAGAGGATCAGTTATGATCTCTTTAGTACCGATAAAGCTTAATAGACACTTGATGATCCCGCACTCTATCATTTACAATATGATACTTTATGTCGATATGCATCGACCTTGATGAGTGCTCGCTGTTGTACGAGAAATGTATCGCAACTGAACTGTCACAAAAATATTTTCATAGGTTTTGGGATATGCTCCAAGACCCATAAACCAATGAGAAAACACTGTAGCCACATCGCCTGATTTGTCGCTTCGTGACATGCGACAAATTATGCCTTTATAGTGGATGAAGCTGTGGTGGATCGTTTTACATTTTTTTTCCAAGACACATTTCCTCCACTCATAAGAAAGAAATTTAACCGGACGTGGACTTTCTTGTGTCGACGCAGCCAGCATAATCTCCGTCTAAATAATCGACCAAATCCAGATGGTCAGCTTTCTATAGGTGAGTTTAATGTCTTTCGTCCATTACAGGTAGCGCAACGCTTTCTGCAGTTACCTGCCCAATATTCCAAACCATAAAAGTAATATCCGGGCGCGTACAGAACTGAGCATACATTATACTCCCACTGCTGACGCGTACGGAATTTACTTTATGCGATCCTTTTCTAAATCATTCTCGAGGCACTGAAAAAACTTCTAAACTTGTCACCTTTAGTTATAGGTCATCAAGCATGAAAACAACTTTGCATGCCAAATCGCTCAAGTATCCTACCAATGTAGGATCTCTGTGACAAATCAAGCAGTCCTCGAGATCTATTCCTATGAATCTCGATGCCTATGATAAAGAAAGTATCACAAAAGGAAGAATCTGATTTCTCATTTATTAGGTTCATGGATCTGTAGTGAAAGTAGACGTTTATAAAAGTGATAAATTATTTGTGTCCACTCCATGAGACTATAGGGAATGGACCACAAATATCTGTATATATCACTTCTAATAGTCCTACATTTCTGATTGGTTCATTTTTCCTGATTCTGGTCTGTTTTCCCTTAATGCAATTTGTACAATCTTTAAAATAAGAGAAATCCAAGGATTGAAGTATTCCATCCCGCACAAGCCTTTCCATTATCTCACAAGAGATATGGCCTAATTGCCTATACCATAAAATGGAGAAAATTTCATTCCTCTTTATTCTTTTTATTCCTGCTCTATTATGCTGCAGGTATATGTTTAGAACATTTGCGGTATGTAGGTTCAACTGATATAGCTCATTCACAAAAAATTATGGCTAACTAAATTCAAACCAAAGTAAATATTAAAACCTTCATTCTCAAATTTAAAAGTGCATCCACATTTAACTGAAAAAAGAAATAAAAAAATTAAATTTTGCCTTATAAAAGGCACATAAAAAATATCTACTAGGTCTAATAATGGCCATTTGCTAATCTAAGTCTGTAGACTCCTATTGCCGCAACGTTCACTTTTACGCTTATTGCCAATGCACACTGATCGTTCCGTATCAATTGGCATTCGGCTCTGTAGTGTATCCTGCATGGAAGTGTATATGTGAATAGAAGTGCTATAGTCTATTCATCAGGAATCTATAGATACTTCAGTCAGATTGCTTTTAAAACAAACAAGATCATGATGATTACCTTTCTTTACCAACCATGTTTTAAAGCCTTCGCAGTCCTTTTTCTGATGTTCTGGCTTATTACAAAAGAAGCATCCATCATCAGGACCCCGTCTTTTCTTCTTTGCTTTGCCTTTAGATTGTGGCTGATTGCCACCTGTAGGATCCAAAGAACCTTTTTTTGAATTCTGCTTCCTTTTCTTATTCTTTCATTTTTTTCTCCCTTGTCCTGGGGTTACAAAATTTACATTATGTACGATGCCTTGCTTAGCCAACCTTTCCTCCTCTTGGACGCACTGAGAAATCAGTTCGTCCAACGTCCATTTGTCCTTAATAGTATTGAAATTCACCTGGAACGTACTGTATTGAGGAGGCAGGGAGATCATGATCAGATAGACAAGCTGATTATCATCAAATTTCAGTCCTAAGTTGCGTATCTTGGATACTACTTGGATCTGTTTTATAATGAATTCTCTTATGTTTTCTTTACCGTTATAGGTTGCACGGATTAGTTTGCTGAGTGATGAACATAGTTCAGCCTTTTCTGATTTTGTGAAACGCTTGCCTATCTCGATCAGGAAGTTTTTGGCCTTATCTGTATTAGGCATGGCACCCTTCATGGCCTCTGAAATCGTGTACTTCATGATTTTGAGGCACATTATATTGGACTCTGTCCAGGCCTTATAGTGAGCTTTTTCCTCTTCTTTGCTTTCAGATGAAGGCTTAGGAGGTTCTGGCTCTCTCAGGGCAATGTCCAACTTCATACACCCCAGGACAATCTCAATAAACTCCTTCCATGTGTTGAGTTAGAGCCGGTCAGAAGGGGGACTGTATTATAGCTGTTTGGAATGTTAACTGAAAAATAAACTCACATTAGACTTTATATTATGAAGTTTCAGGCGAATAAACATTCAATTGATTGAGGGCCTTTAATTGAATTACTCATGATGAATGTGGGCCTAAATAATCAATCCTGGCGAGAATCGACCACATCATCATGACTCCACCTGTGGGTGGAAGTCATAACATGCAGATGGTTCTCCTGAACTGGAATCTAACGGTGATCGTCTGTGTTTTCGTCACCGTCTGCATGTGTTCATGTCCTTACTAAAGTGGTGATCGTTTGTGTTTTTGTCACCGTCTGCATTGGACGTGAAAGTAACTGTATGCAATCCTTTTAACTTAATCCCAACATTAGAAGTCTGAATTCGTGCAAATCTTCACTGATAGTGGTCACTGTGGTGGCTAGCACTACCAGATCCAACTCCATGATTTTCGACTCAGGACTGCAATCATGTGTTCATATCCCTACTAAAATGGTGAACGTCTGTGTTTTCGTCACCATCTGCATGGGGAACAAACACAACTGTATGCACTCCTTTAAACCCAATATTACAAGTCTAGAATTGTGAAAATCTTCACTAATTAAGGTCACTGTGGTGGCTAACACAATCAGATCCAATCCCACAAAATTTAGACTTAGGATTGCACTTTAATCCTGCCCTCAACGGATTAATGAAAAATTAGTCTGATTGAGCTCAATTAGTAGTTATCATTGATCATTGAAAGATGGTGAAACTAAAAAGAAACTAACACTTAAGTTTCATTCACCAATTTCCTTTTAAACCAACGGATCAAGTTAGCTCTAGAGTATGGGTAATTGGCCCACAACTATGCCGAATCAAGACTCTATATGATTTGAACATCACAATGAGCATTCCAAGTCTGACACTTAACATTCACAGGATGTATGGTCCAAATAGAACATTTATCGTAATTTAGGTGGACAATCAGATTCTTACATCAAAAAAATTCATAAGATGGACGGTTCAAATCTGATACTTAAGGTCCACATGATGAAAAAATCTAAATGCTAAATCATTCATCTAGTAAATGAGCCAGACTGTACACTCATTTTAAACTAAATAGATAGTCCAGATCTAAGATAGCAGAGTAAAAATATATATATATGCCTAAAGGAGAAGGCTTAGCCAAAACATACTAAAATCTGGCCCATAAATTTGGCCAAAACATGTTAAAATCTGGCCCACAAATCTGGCCCAAAATATACTAAAATCTGGCCCATAAATTTGGCCAAAATATACTAAAATCAGACCCATAGATCTGGCCCAAAATATGCTGAAATCAGGCCGACAAATCTGGCCCAAAACAGATTTAAAAAAAAAACAATGTACTCACGTCCTTAAGCAAGTGGCCCTTCGGGTTCTTAAATGGGTGTGGGCCCAAAATTGGGCCTAGTCAAAGTTATGCCACATGATATGCATATTAATAGTGGGCATCTAAAGTTTGAACTTAATGTTTGGCTTGATCCAGATGGTATGTCCTCAACATGTTTAATAGATGGCTCAAATCACAGGTGGAAGCCTATGAAACCCTCTTGGAAAAGAGGCCCATATCTTAACTATAAATGGGCACAAGCCATTTAATTAGGCCCATTGACCATATAACGTGTGAGCCTAATCTCATGGCCCACAACAAGTTCTGTTTCTGGCCAATGGCCAATAAGGCCTGGAAGATTGGAACCACCAGTGGCCCATTGTATGGTCCACCCGAGATTATGAATGGGTGTAATTGATTGGGCCTTCCAGGGTACTGAATGGATGTGGACCCAAAAGGCAGTTGGCTTGGACGCTGGGCCCACAAGCCTGCGAACAAAAAAAAAAAAAGGGCGTCGCTGCCCTGTCTCAAGGGAAAACAGTCCAACGGCTGTTGCAGAGGAGAGAAAAAAGGTTTTGAGAAACCCTAACACCGACTGCCGCAATGGCGGCCTAAGCCGCCGCAATTAATGGATGCCGGTGGTGCATCTCCCCAGCCATTACAGCGACCTCCATTGCTGCTTCTGATGGAAGCTGGATCCAGAGAAGAAGCTGAGATGGATTTGGCTTTTCTTCGCCACCTTCCCCAAATCAGCGACTACCCGTCGGAGTGGCAAGGTTCAATAGCCGGCTCCATCGCATAGCGATGAACGACATTGATTCTGTATACTGTAAGGGGGCTATAAATGGAATAGGCCGTGACTTTCATCGAATTCCAACAACAGGGACAGCAGATTCTAGAGATTTTTTTTTTTAGTCTAAATCTGAAGGAGACGTTTTGCCGGAATCCATGGCTTCTCTGTTACGCCACTATCGTTAGAATCTTCAGTTGCCGTGACCATCAATCGTTGCCACCGGAATCATTGGCGACTTCAATGGCAGCCACACTCAAGCAACAGAGAGCATAGCCACAGGTATGACTCTTTACTTCTCTTCCCTATCTAAGGTTTGGAAGACTCGTGGGCCAGATCCGAATCTGGATGTCCATGAATGGGCTGTTCAGATCTAGTCCATAGGGTTTCAACGATGGATTTGATAATCTGAAGGGATCCACCATAACAGATGCACAGATAGCTCTGATACCAACTGTAAGTTTCTTAACATTGCGGAATACATAGGACCTTGTTGTGCATCAGATATGTAGATCGAATAACTGGAATAAAGATATACCTGTTTGGTGGGCTATCTCGAATTAGAGATCTGGATCTTCTTCTCCTGGGATTGCTGTAGAGAAAACCTTAGATGGGGGTTGTTTTCAGTGTAATCCTGGATTGGGGACCCAGCACCCTTTAAATAGGGTTTGTAGTGGGTGTGGCAGTGTTTGAAACCCACCAAAACATTGCCACCCTTGCTCCACACGAATTTGGCTAACAGGAATCCATATTCAACTACAATACTGCCACAGGCAGTGTAGACGCGCAACCCCTCTTAATTCTGTAGATCACGACTGTAGTAGGGTCCACTGATCAGTCCACACAAGAATTTGCATATGTATTCAAATCTGGACCATTGATCAGTCGGCTCACTATATAGAAAACTTACATTCTCCCACTTGGGCCATACTGTTTAATGTCACCGATTTTAATTATACTTAAGTGGTTAACCAATATGTCAGATTTGATCTGTTTCCTAATGTACGCTCTGATATCACTTGTTGGGGGCCCATGGAAGCGAGGAACTCAGAGTGGAATCAAACGAAGCAATTACAATGACAACAAGCAAATCAAAACACATGAGACAATCCAAATTTTACGTGAAAAAACCCCTACGAAAAAAAACCATAGCACAAAACGAATCACTATAAAAATGAAGTTACAATAGATGAAGAACAACTTACGTACCTAGATATAAGCCCAACAATATAGCATTTTATTTCTTCCTAGAACTCTCTCAACCCTTTTGCGATCTAGGATACCCTAATCTTGCAATTACACCCAATTATATAATAAAAAACCAAAATTAGAAACAAATCACGAAAAACCGCATTGGACAATGCGCTGGCTATCGGTCGATCGACTCGAATGTTCGGGTGATTGAACATGGCCAAAATAGTCCAAAGGCTATTTGTCTCATCCGGAATAATATCAGGCGACTGAGCCAAGCTCGTCAATCGACCGAAGACCCCAATCTCAGATTGAAGACATCTATAACAAATTTCAAGTTAGGCTAGTTGCGTTCACGATCAGTCAATCGCAGCCCTATTATTTTAAATATCAGGCCAGCCACTTCCTGCCCTCTAAAAAAATCTATTAAGAATTAAAAAATATCTATTGAGAATCTTGCACTTCTTGCTGTATTTTTCTTTCTTGTCAACATTCTCGTGGCCGATGCCGTCTCTTATATTAAAAAAGAAGGGGCATCTTGTATCGATGGATATGATAATACAGAACGGATGGAACATGAATATGGCACACAACCGTTTTTCTATCATAAACGTGGCAGGGGGAATGATCATCCGGGACGGTCCATCTATTTTCTCCTACTGTGGATGGAAATGGCTCACAACACACGTAGATTAGGATGATCTTAGACAACTATTCCACAGTCTTCAATCAACGGTCGAAAACAAAGATGATTACCAGTCATCATTAATTAGTGCACCAAAAGGAAGAAAACTGATGGATATTAGGTTTGATTTTAAATTAATAGGGAGTTACTTGATACTCTTGACTGTTATGACGTTCGATACACAGGCACTTAGAAATGGTAAATATGACATATATTATTTCAATCCATGCCGACTATGCAGACGATTGTCACTAAGTTTAAGGCTTGAGCGATCCGAACATCTGATTTGTGGACATTTATTTTGTTTTTTGGATTTTTACAAATTAGTACCTCATTAATAGGTGTTTACATCCTGGTACCTTTTTAGATTAGGTTTTCATTAAGATATCATTAATCAAGTTATTATCAAATGAAATTCTTCTTTTCTTGAAAAAAAAAAGTTATTATCAGATAAGTACCTTTGGTTTGTGTTTCACCTGCTAGCCCTTCTGGAAGATGCCTAGGTATTTCAATAACAGGTCTCAGGTTCGAGTGCTACGGAGACACTAACCTCATCAGTGGGTGGGTGCATATCGTGTGACTAACCTGGGTGCGTTGCCCAGCTAACAGGGTGGGTGCGCCTAGACAGATTATCATCCAGGCAGGGGTGGGGCAGGACCCACTTCCTTTCAGTTATATATGTAATTAATTATCAAGAAAATCTTATAAAAAGAAAAAAAATTCCTAAAGTGTTTTTTTTTTTTTTTTTTTGAATAGGGACATGGCTACCAGTTGGTGTTATGTGGGCCCATCGTGATGTATGTGTTTTATCCATGTCGTCCATCCATTTTTCAGATCATTTTACGTCATGACCCTAAAAATGAGACAGATCCGAATCTCAGGTGGACACACCATAGGAAACAATGGTAATTGAATGCACACCATTAAAAACTTCCTAGGGCCTATTGTAATGTTTATTTTCCATCCAGCATGTTGATTAAGTTGCACAGACTTGGATGACCGGAAAACATAGGTACAGCTTCATCCAAAAGTTTTTAATGGTTCGTGTTGAATCATCATTCCTTCTTATGGTGTAGTCCACCTGTAATTCGGATCTATGTCATTTTCGACTCCTAGCATGAGATGATCGGGCAAAATGGATGGACAACATGGATTAAATAAATACATCATGGTGGAGCCACAGAGAACCGACTAGTAGGAAACCTGTAACCCACGGGAGTGGATTTCCTGTGACCCGAGTCCCAGAGATATCCTTGTCATCGGGGCTGTGTAGGGTCAACAGAGATGTCCATAATAAATCCACTCCGTCCATCTATTTTTAAAGACAACAATAAGATGGGATTCTAATGTAGATCCAAAACATATATGGGCCAGGCCAACAAAACAACGGGAACAACAACGTCAACGGTTGAAACCTTTCAGGAGTTGTTTATATGCCATCCAAATCATTCATAAAATTATTACCACTCAAATAAACTGTAGGAACAAATATCATCCTTATACAAAACTTCTATCACCGCTAGGCGCGTTCAATCCAAATTGTTTTGTGTGGTACAGCCACATGAGTTTTGGATATATCAGAATTTTAGAATCCTGTCCTATTGTGGTCTTTCAAAACAAATGGATAGAGTGGATTTGTCAGAGGGACATGTCTATGGCCCCCACACAGCCCCTTGCCTGGGTCACGGACAATCCACTCCCCTAATCTGTTGCGGCAGCAGATAGTTAACTTGGATGCCGTTTTCTTTGTGGGCCTGACCATGATGTATGTGTTTTATCCACGCTGTCTATCCAACTTGCCATTATTGGAAAATATTCCAAAAATACAGTTTAGATATCGGAAATTAAAAAATAAATTGATAAGTCAGGTTGAAGCACGAATCAGATACACTATCCTTGAAGCATGATTCACCCCCATCCTCTACATCAGAGATCGCTGATAGGTTACTGACGAATTGCTTCCAAGATATGACAAGCCTATCAGGTTCTATGTGTAACAATCACGAATGGACCTCAGTAGCAACTTGACTAACATAGTTGTCTTTGGCAGACTCGATGATTGACCCTGTTATTCAATTAGCCATTTTTCGACTGTTGGAAACGAGTCCTTTACAACCGTTTCTAGCAATTGCAGTTGCATAGTCATAACTGCTGTTGTATTAAGTTTCTACATAGTTATGACTATTGCTAGACTGTTTCATGCACAACGATCACATCACCAGCAATAAAAAAACACCACCTTATATATAAGGCTCTTTGTCATAGTTGGCGGTCTCTCTTATATCGAACTCATTCGGAATGTGTCCATGCTCGAGCGCGAGCACACACGCGTATAGCACTGGAACATGCAACTGAGGACCTCTCTCTCCATTTCTCCAAGTAAACTCAAAACACTCCGCTTATAAACTAAAGATTTTTCTCCACTCTATCCAAAGAAAAAACATATTTCTTTAATTTTTTCAAATTGGTTTTGGAGAGAAATGAAATTTCAAACAATTTTTTATTATTTTATTTTTTAAACCAAAACCTTTTCAACAACCATATCATCTTATGGCATGAACAAAAAATAAGGCACATCCAAATCTTAGGTGGACCTCATAGAAAGAAACAATGGTGATTCAATGACCACCATTTAAAACTTCTTGGGGGCCATAAAAGTTTTGGATGAAGTCGTACTTGTGTTTTCCCTTCATCTAGGTTTGTGTGACCTAATCAACAAGTTTGATGGAAAATAAACATTACAGGGGGCCCTAGGAAGTTTTTAATGGTGGATGTTCAATCACCATTATTTTCTATGATGTGGTCCATTTGATATTTGGATATGCCTCATTTTTGGGCTCATCTCGAAAAATGAATGGACCGCATGGATAAATCACATACATTATGGTGGGCCCACATTGCACTGAAAAGCTAGCAGCCACATCCCAATGCAATTTTCTTAAAAAAAATCGATTTTCTTGATAATTACACCTTATTAATGATAATTACATCCATGTTTTTAATTTTTTTACACAGATTCATTAATTGATGGGTATTTTTGTTATTTTAGAAAAAATTATAACAAAATTAAGAAAAATTAATGGAAGTAACTTAATGAGGTATCTTAATGAAAACATAATTTAAAAACATACTGAGATGTAAATACCATATTAATGAGGTACTATTTTGTAAAAGTCCTTTTTTTTCCCCTATAAACTGGTCCATGATACATCTAAACTGGCTCCATAATTTGAAAAGTTAAATTTGATTTACTTTTATTCAGTACCTGTAATTTCGGAGAAAGTTTTTAGTGCCGGTGTATCATTCACCACACTCTGACTGAATAAAAACCTAATCCTTAAATGCCCCTATGTAGCTAAAATGTGGCATATGCAGATCGTCCATCTAGAAGGCCCTATCCTTAAATGCCCCTATGTAGCTAATCACCCAAAAAGGACTATCGTTTAACCATTTAAAAGGTGGCTTTGAAATGGACGGTAAAGTGAAAATAGAAAACAGTAGGGCGTTCAGTAGGAGGTACAGATGGCTAGGGCCGTAGATTCTTGAAAGATCTTCAACCTGGGCCATCTGTAGAGAAGACTCACCACACGATAGAGATCGGTCTCTGGATCAACTGCCCCCACACGATAGAGAAGGACGGATAAGAGTCCGCCACTTGTTGCATAACAAGAGGGCTCATGCACACAACTTCCATAGACTCCCCTCTACCGACGTCGTTACTGTTGGGTGCTCTGTGTGTCTCACCATGATGTATGTGTTTTATCCGTGCCGTCCATGCCCACCTTTAAAAACTTCTTGGGACCCTAAAAGTTTTGGATCAATCTGAAATTCGTTTTGTCTTCATCCAGGTCTGTGTGACCTAATCAACAGGTTGGATGGAAAATAAACATTACAGTGGGCCCCAGGAAGTTTTTGATGGTGGGTGTTCAATCACCACTGTTTTCCTGTGGTGTGCTCCACCTGAAATTTGAATCTGCCGCAATTGTAGGCTCATGCCATAAAATGATCTGCTAAAATGGATGGACGGAGTGGATAAAACATATACATCATGGTGGGTCCCACACAACACGGACCAGTAGCCACGTCGGTACTAGCAGGGTCAGTGTGCAATCCGCGTCCCACGCGAAGGCGTCCTACGCTGTAAAACAAAAAGAAGTCGACATCTCCATGCATGTTTTTTATTTATTTATTTATTTATTTATTTTGTATATATACAGTAGAAGGATGTGCACATACCATTTAGTACAACCTTCTCAAACAGCTTCCATGGAATTCCCATCCCTTTCCATTTCCCTCTTCTTCACTTTCCTCCTCTTCTTGATAACGAGGATGAAGAAACGAAAGTGGCCCACCACCCAAAATCCCAAACTTCCCCCTGGCCCACCAAAGCTACCCATCATAGGCAACATCCACAACTTGCTAAAATCACTCCCACACCAAACACTTAGGGACCTGGCCCAGACATATGGCCCCCTCATGCACCTTAGGCTGGGCCAGATCTCCACTATTGTGGTCACTTCCCCAAGACTTGCCAAAGAGGTGACGAAGACACATGATCTTAATTTTGCGCAGCGGCCCGTCCTTCTTGCAGTGGCAATCACAGCCTACAACTGCACGAACTTGTCTTCCTCGCCCTATGGCGATTACTGGAGACAGCTTCGGAAGATTTGTACAGTCGAGCTGTTGAGTGCAAAGCGTGTCGAATCGTTCAGATTCATCAGAGAGGAAGAAGTGTTGAACCTTGTTCGATCCATTCACAACTCAGCCAATTCTCTAATCAATCTCTCTGAGATGCTTCTCACACTTACAAACAATGTCACTGCGAGGGCGCTGGTTGGTAAGAGATGCAGGGATAGGGAACAGTTCATTACCCTGATGAAGGAAGGTATCAAAATGACAGGTTTGTACTTCTCCGATCTTTACCCTTCACTAGGGTTTGTTTCATTCCTCACAGGATCAAGATTCCGGCTAGAGAGGATTCATCGCAAGTTTGATCAGATCTTAAGTGGCATCGTTGAAGAACACAAGAAAAATGATACGATGGGGACCGTGAATATGGATGGATCAGAGGATGAAGATTTAGTTGATGTTCTTCTAAGGCTTCAAAAGGATGGGAATCTTGAATTCCCACTCACAACCAACAACATAAAAGCTGTACTCTTGGTAAGTATCTTTGCTAAATCTCGTTTATAAACAATCTCTACTTGCAATATTTTATACGCCTGCCCTAGTTGATTGGCCATTGAATCGATGGGCCATTGCTTACATGCTTACATGGACAAAAGCTAGAAAGTTGCACCACTGATTGCAGTAAGAAAAGACTATGACCTATGCTTTAACTAAGGATATGTTCATTGGTAGAGTGGAACGAGGGAATAAGATTCCTATATGACAATTCGTGCTCCATTTTTATTTTTATTTTTATTTTTATTTTAACAGCACTCTTTTTCTTTTCTTTTCTTTTTTTCTTTTTTTGTTTTCTTTTTTTTTTTTATTCACAAGCGAACAAAGGATACACATTTGGGCATCCCTAGGCATAAAAACGGCCCAGGGAAGCCTACCATAAGACTCTACAACTCAATCGGGCCTAACGGTTTCTCTTATATGACCAAGGCCCAGCCTGTCTACAAACAAAAGACCACGGACGGACCTCGGGATCGCTGACTCTCTATCAAACACCTTTGTGAGCTGGGACTGATCAGTACTGAGTCTAGCCAACACATTACCACCAAATTAACTTCCATAGGGCCATATGTAATCACCACTTAGTTTTTCATGAGACCACAAATCTGAGCCCTCCGGTACCATAGCTTCTAGGTAGGAGCTCCCCCCCCCCCCCCCCCCCCCCCCCCCCCCCCACCCCGGAGTTGAGCATCTCAACTAAAACTTTGGAGTTGCTTTCAAGAACTACCTTGTTGAGGCCAAACTCAACAGAAAGGGACAACCAGTGCTTTAGCTTCCGCACGTACATTTGAGCCAATCCCATACCCCTTAGCAAAAGCGAAGATGACACTACCATTCTGGTATCTACAAACTCTCCCACCGCCTGAGAGACCCGGGTTTCCCCGGGAGGAGTCATCCACATTCACTTTCACTCACCCCGATGATGGCCTTTCCCATTTCAAGTGGGAGAGGGAGACCCTGGGTATAGGTCTTGTCCATAACCCCAGATCCCGATACGCCATCCATCTAGAGAGCACATTTTTCTTGAGAGGAGGGAGCTTTGGACTGATGAGTCATAACCATCTTTTAATCCTCAAGATGACCCTTTCCACCACTAGCCTAGTACCCTCAAAATGAGCCTCATTTCTCGCTCTCCAAAGTTCTCGGAAAATGCAGTTGGGGAGGAGGCCACAGAGTGACAAGAATCTATCTGCCGCGGAAGCGGTATATCAACATTGGGTAGCATGCCCAAGGGCCGATTGACCCAGAATAAATGACATATCGAAGTACCAACTGAAATAGCGCCATAGATTGCCAAAGATTGTCCATCTAATCCAAGTCAGTCCCCTCAAACACATGATCATATCTTACATCCTAATCCAAGTCTCCTTCATGCTTGATTGCCAGAGATAGACCATCCTAATCCAAGTTAGTCCCCTCATATACATGAAAAGATTTTTCATACTCGATTGCCAGAGATAAACCATCCCAATTCAAGTTAGTCCCCTCTTATTTATGAAAAGATTCGTGCTCGATTGCCAGAGATAGACCATCCTAATCCAAGTCAGTCCCCTCATATACATGAAAAGATTCATGCTAGATTGCCAGAGATAGACCATCCTAATCCAAGTCACTCCCCTCATACACATGATCATAATTCATCTTATGATGACCCAAAGTATATCTTTATACCTTTGATGGTCATCATATACAGGGTACTACTCCCCCTCAATAAATGACTGTTTTGTCAATATCAAGTTACCAAGAACAACCCGTGGAATCTTTCGTCCAATCTCAAGTTCCCGAGGACAACTGGCGGAATCACTCGACCATGCAACACACATATTAAACTAAGGCTTGGCAAACTGTCCATGTAGGACACTTGGTTATTATAATCTATGGCCATTCACATGGCCTTTTAGAGCACAACTCCAAAATTTGTATCCTAAACAGAAGATTATCACTTTTCCTCTCTAACACAGATGGTTAAGATCATTAGATCGACGTGATTTTTCATGATTTTAAACACTAGTATGCTCTCGGCACAATGCAACTCTACCCCAAAAAAATAAAAATGTAAATCTTTGGTTAATGTTCTTAAACCAAGTTGTTTTAATTTTTTGCAGGACATGTTCTCAGCCGGGACCGCGACTTCATCTACCACACTAGAGTGGGCCATGGCAGAGATGATGAAAAACCCTAGGGTGATGGAGAAAGCCCAGGCCGAGGTGAGACATGTATTCAGAGGTAAGGCAAAGGTGGATGAGAAAGACACAAGCGAACTCAACTACTTGAAATTGGTTATCAAGGAGACTCTAAGATTGCACCCACCTATCCCACTACTTCGAAGAGAATGTAGGGAGAGATGTGAAATCGACGGCTACAAGTTACCCATCAACACAAGCATCATAGTCAATGTATGGGCCATTGGGAGGGACCCACAACACTGGGATGACCCAGAGAGCTTCATGCCTGAGAGATTTGATGGCAGTTTGATTGATTATAAGGGAACCGACTTTGAGTTTCTGCCTTTTGGTTCTGGGAGGAGGATGTGTGTTGGGATGCTATCTGGAATGGTCAATGTGGTGCTTCCTCTTGCTCATCTTCTTTACTACTTTGATTGGAAAGTCCCCAACGGAATGAAGGGTGAGGATCTGGACATGACCGAATCCCTTGGGGTTGCGGTAGCTAGAAAAACCCCACTATGTTTGGTTCCGGTCCCTTGTATTCCTTCGCCTAGTGAATGAAAGCAATATATGGCCATGTTGCATCAGAGTCTGTGATCTAGATCATTGATCTGATGGGCCTCAACATGGATCTAGATGTCCGAATTATCTCCCATTTTGGGATACTCTCTTTGATTAGTGATCTACAAATAGATGGTTAAAAGAAAATAAAAAAATACACCAAGGTTCTGAAAAGAAAAAAAGTGGCTAAGACTGGATGGCCCAAATCCTATATATATATATATATATATATATATATATATATATATATATATATATATATATATATATATATATATAATGATTTTGTGTAATTACCCGTCTATGGTGGAAGATCAATCAATGGTCTGGATCGGTTAACTGTGGACCCCACTTTCACAGGGATGACTTTGTTGTTGGATGAAGGGATAGGGACCATACCACAGGAAACAATGGTGATTGACCATTAAAAACTTTTTGTTGGCCACACAAGTTTTGGGTCGAGCTGATATTTGCGTGGCCCCTTCATTTAGGTCTTTGTGACCTTATCAATAGGTTGGATGGCAATAAACATTCCGGTTGCCCCCAAGAATTTTTTTAATGGTGGGTATTCAATCATCACTGTTTCCTGTGGTGTGGTCCACCTATGATTTGGATCTGCTTCGTTTTTGGGTTCATCTCCTAAAATGAGCTGCCAAAACAGATGGACGGCATGGATGTAAGGAACAGACATTACGGGATAGATGTAAATGCTTTTGAACTACACATGTGCATTGAATGTGACTACTCTCAAGTGTCTTCAAATCATCCGTCCCTTTACATAACGGTGACCCACCGGTGATTGGACTTAGACCAACAGGGTGGGCTGGGCTGTGCATCATCCCCCTCAGCCCCCAAACCTAAACACTGGGCTAGATTTGAAGGTCGTGCGCAGCCCTTGGGCCAAGTTTAGGGCCCAAGCCCTGATAGGACTGGGCTGCCACTGCTGGATTGAGTAGGCCGGCCCAATGCCACCACCCCTACCTGCCAGAACAGCCCAACACATGTTCATCACGGACGCGGATTGCGTCCACCTTTAAGCGTCCGATCAGAACCGTTTGGGGACCCACTATGATGTATCAGTTTATCCAAGCCGTCCATCCCTCTTATAAGATCATGTTAAGGTATGAGCCCAACAATGAGTCAGATCCAACGCTGTAGTCGACCACACCAAATAATAAGCTTGGGTTGCATTAAATGCACAAATCACAATTTCACGTTGCATTAAATGCATCTTTGGTGTGGTCCATAAAACCGTTAGATCTGCCTCAATTTTGGGGCCCATCCCTTAACCAGGGGTCAGACCTTTAAGCGTCCGACTAGATCTGTGCGAGGGCCCACCGTGGTGTATCTGTTTATCCACAACGTCCACCCATTTTCTGAGATCATGTTAACGGATAGGCCCAAAACTGAGGCAGATCCAATGGTGTTATGGACCACACCAGAGACGACTCTGGCATTTAATGCAACCCAAGCCAAATAGTCGACTACAGAGTTAGATCTGACTCATTGTTGGGTTCATACCTCAACATAATCTTGTAAGAGGGATAGACAGCTTGGATAAACCAATACATGACAATGAGTCCCCACATAGATCTGGACGGATGCTTGAAGGTCCGGCCAAGGACGGATGTCTGTTTATATACATAGATAATAAGTACTCATAAATAAATAATAATTATTTACAAGAGTAATTACATCAGCATTCTCAAGCATGCGGATTGCGTCCTGCCCTCCAGGCAGACCTGTGGAGGGCCTACCGTGATGTATCCGTTTATCCATACTGTCCATCCATTTTCTAAGATCATGTTAGAATGTGGCCCATTTGAGTGTTGGATCTTTCTCCTTTTTAGAGTCGTGCTTTAAAATGATCTTATAAAATGATGGGCGGTCTGGATAAATGGATACATCACGGTGGGCCCCTCCACAAGTCTGCTGGGATGGTAATCTGTCTGGGCAGGGGTATGACACAATCCGCGTCCCATTCTCATGGTTGATGTTTGGAAGGTGTTAGGTTGCTAAACTCGAGACATACAAAAACTGGGGCTTCATGTGATACATGTGGCTTATTCACGCAATGCGTCTTTTTTAGGCTATCATTTTACCCCATGACTCTGAAAATGAGGGACGTGAATTTACTGCCAAAGCCTTTCCCCAGAAGATCCTGGGCTGGTAATCTAGGTGGGGCCACTATGATGTTTATCAGAAATCCATGACGGTCCATCCAATTTGTGAGCTCATTTTAAGGCATACTACCAAAAATGAACTGATCCAAAACTCAAGTGGGCCGCAGTTAAGGAAAATGAGGGTAGGGAAATTCCAACGTTGAAACCTCTCTGAGTCCACAGTGATGATTATATTCCATCCATACTCTACATAATGTCGTTTCTACTGGGATGAGCTGAAAAGACAAATATTAGCCTGATTCAAAACTTATGTGGCCCCACGGATATTTCAACTGTGGAAGTTCAATCCTCGTATTTTCGGCTCACTTGAGTATTGAATCAGGCTCATTATTGTCCCACGTCTTAAAATGAGCTCACAAAATGGACCTAAAATGAGCTCACAAAGCGGATGGATGGTGTGGATTTCTGACAAACATTAAGGTGGGCCCCACCGGCCCACCTAGATTCCCAGCACAGCCTTTAGCAGGAAATCCACGTCCAAAAAATGAGGCCGTCCAATGTATTAGGTGGACCACAACATAGAAAATAGCAGGAATTGAGTGCTTATGGCTGGAAACCTTTTAGGGTCACAGGAATTTTTTTTGAAGCTGAATTTTGTGTTTTACCTTTTTCTATATTTGTATGATCTTATGAATGGGCTGATGACAAATAAACATCACCATGGGTCCTGGAAGGGATTGGGCTTTCAACGGTGGACATCATTAGTACCACTGTTTCATGTGATGTGGTCCACTTAATCTTCAAATCTGTCTCAATTTTGGGCTCATGCCCTATAATGAGTTACTAAAACAGATGGACAGTGCGGATTAGAGGTACATATATATCATGGATTTATGGTGGAATCCGCCAATTATCAATCTACGTCTCAGCCTGCACGTTTTTGGAGAAGCAAACAGAGAGAAATGTAGTTATTGCTAATTTCCGACCATTTACGGTGGAAATTGGGAAAACAAATAGGAATCTTGGGCGGCGTAGATAAGATCGATGGTGTAAAGCGAATTTTGGATTGTCCAAAGGCCGTTGTTTGGTAGAGATGGCGATGAGCGAATGAACATACAAGATGGTCAGTTGGAGACTGCGCCCAAATCGATGTGGTGTACTTATTCGATACTCTGGAAGAGTATTATACTCCATAGGCGTGCCCTCACACATTGTACACGTGGCATTTGTAATTCCATTTAAACCGTCCCAATAGTGGGACCTACTTTGGATAGGTAATTATAACCTTAAAATCAGATTGGTTGGAAGATCAGTGCATGCACATGAACCATGACACACTGCCGGAGTATCAAAACTCTTTCTCATTCATACGATATCTAATTGAGATTGATTAGAATAATTAATCATCGATTAGAATCTGTATTTTCTGGATTCGGCGTTTGTGCGAGCTGGAGATTAGTCGAGAGAGGGGCAAGCAATCGTATGAACGTCGAGCAAAAGGCATGCACTGTGTCCTTCAATCTTGAGTTCATACAGGTGGGCCCCATCACCAAGTGATCCAGACTGTTGGTTTGATGGAACCCATCACGGAAATGGGATTCCCCAGATATCCTCTTGATTGAACAGTCATAAAATTTCTATCATTGGAGAGCTAATAGACGGTAAAGAAGAACATGGCAGCAACGGTCATCATCTTATGAGAATTTCCTATTGTTGCATGGTCATTTTTGGGTTACTATCTATCAACAAGTGGATCAATCGTGTCAACGTGCTGGATTGCTGTGAATTGGGACCATTTCTCCATACTGAAGTGCTTGATGTGCAGATCCTAGGTGCAGATTCATAGATATACGTTATGGTGCTCCTGGTTGCATTGGGACACTTAGTCGGATACAGTTATCCTGAGTAAGTCCAGCGTACATTTCATGGGCGACCAAGCACACGTTTCAACAATCGGATTCAACCTTAACCATTTTATCAATGGCCTTGAATTTTGACGGTTAAGATTTTTCCACAAAAATAGGTCCAATCAACAATTTGATCCATCTATTTGTTAGGGTTCATCATGGATTGCTTCTGATTCTAAAGAACCACTTTTTTTAGGCAATCTTAACCATCCATACATCGCATTTGGAAAGAGATGGCTATGGAAAATATATATGGCCAAATAAAGGATGGATTGGATCATCTGATGAGTGCTTGAATGTGTTCCAGACTTAATAGACGGTTCAGATCGATCGTTGGAACTGTCCATGTGAACTTTCTCGAGCTAGGAGGACTATAACGTATACTGCTCTGAGAGCACCAGAGCATTTCTCCACGTATAAATAGATATATCTGTGTTTAAACATTTAAATCAGAAATGTTTTTGATGGACGTACACACACCATTTCCTACAGAGCTACAACCTTCTCTAACAGCATCCATGGAATTCCAATCCTTTTCCACCCTCCTCTTCCTGACTTTCCTTATCTTCTTGTTCATGATCATGAAGAAAGGAAGGTGGCCCACCACCCAAAACCCAATTCCCAAACTGCCCCCTGGCCCACCAAAGCTACCCATCATAGGTAACATACACCAGTTGCTTGGACCACTCCCACACCACAACCTTAGGGACTTAGCCCAAAAACATGGGCCCCTCATGCACCTAAGGCTGGGCCACCTCTCCACCATCGTCGTCTCTTCCTCAAGAGTGGCTAAAGAGATCATGAGAACTCATGATCTCAACTTTGCCATGAGACCCAAGCTTCTAGCGCTGGAGATCACGGCCTATGGAAGCACCAATGTGACCTTCTCACCCTATGGTGATTACTGGAGACAGCTACGGAAAATTTGCACACTTGAGCTCTTGAGTGCAAGCCGCGTCGAATCGTTCCGATCTATCAGAGAAGAAGAAGTGTTGAATCTTGTCTGGACGGTCTACACCTCGGCTGGTTCTCCAGTCAATCTCTCAGAGATGTTTGTTGCATTCATGAACAATATGATCTCGAGGGCCACCGTCGGCAAGACGTGCAAGGAAAGAGAAGTGTTCACCGCCGCGGTGAAGGACGGTGTGAAAGCGGTTGCGGGTATGGACATATCCGATTTCTACCCTTCCTTGGGATTTCTTTCGTTGATTACTGGATTGAGATTCCGGTTGGAGAGGATTCATCGAAAGTTTGATCGAATCTTAAGCGACATCATCAAAGAACACAAACAGAAACATGCAGCAGTGGGGAAGAATGACGAAGAATCCAACAACGAGGATTTTGTTGATGTTCTTCTTAGGCTTCAGCATCATGGGAACCTTGAAGTTCCACTCACAACCAACAACGTAAAAGCCATCATGTTGGTTAGTATCTTTGCTCCAAACCACATTTTTCCTTCAAGCTAAACTCTCAATTTATAAATTATCTCTGTCAGTAATTTTTAGGCATGCCGCAACAATCTGTCTGTCCAATCAATGGATTTCTGAGAGATTTCTGGGCAGAGAAATTGCTGGGAATAAGATTTGTCACTCTGATTCTAGGTGCATTGGACCATTTCTCATGTGCAAACGAATATTGAAATAAATAAATAAATAACAAAAGACATATCACTCCCTTGTACGTTTTTTCAAATAGCACATTTTGTTTTCCAAATATATAGTGAAAAGCCATTTTACAATTATTTATTTATTTTGGATGGAGAAACTAAGTATGATTAGGTCAGAAAAATCCTTTTAAAAATTAACAACATTACCCTTCTCTCAAATCTCCAAAACGTCATCCACAACCTTATTCTCATATACTAATGGTAAAATGTTTTTCTGCATTGAACAGTCAATTATAATCTTCTTTTTTTTTCGTTAGTCATGCAACCCTGTCACCTACACAGTTAGTCACATGATGCACCCACCCACCGGTGAGGTTAGTGTGTCTCCTTGGCATTTCAAACCTGAGACCTAGGGTTGAAACACCTAGGCGTCTTCCAGCTGAGCTAGAAGGCGAGACACAGTCAATTATAATCTGTTAATTAACATAGTTTTGGCATGTTTTGATGATCGATGTTGACTAAAAGGTTATTTGTATTATTTGAAAAAACGTATAAAACTTGGTATTATTTGTCTTTGAATAAAAATACTCAGCTAGAAACGCTGACCGGAGTACAAAATGAGTACTTTTGACCTGTGATGTGGGCACAAAATCTGAACGATTCCACTAGATAGGTCACCTTATGAAACCCTCAAGGATAATTTTTTGGCCTTATCTTTCTCACTTTGCTATGGCTTACAAGATTTTTAATTAGATCATGCCAAAAAGTTGACCTTAGGGGTTTCATAAGGTAACTCATTTAGAAGACCATCTGGATTTTGTGCTCACATTGTTGGTCAAAAGTTCTTCGAAGTTCTTGAGAGAGCCAGTTCCCCTCTCTCACCCTCCCTCTCCCTCACAAAGTTCACGTGAGAGTTGGTTCCAGAGCTCTCTCTCTCTCTCTCTCTCTCTCTCTCTCTCTACACACACATACACACACCATGAGGTCGATCAATCTGGGCCCCACTGTAATGTGGATTGGACATCAACACCGTGCACTTGATGGGCCTCTTTAGCCCCTTTAGGTTATCGGATATCCAAAAAATCAGCCATATACAGAACTTGGTGGGGCCCACCTGAGTTTTAGATGTGGATGAAACTTTGTCTAATTCTCATCCAAGTGGGACACTCACAATGGATTGGCTGGATTTGTGAACCACATCTTGGTGGGCCCAATAAACGATAATGAATGTTTTAATGGGCGGGTAACCCCTCTCAATTGTTGTCTGTGGTGTGGCCCACCTAGGGCTGTGCACGGTTCGGTCGGTTCGGTTTTGAGAGAAAATATCCAACCGAACCGACTTAGTCGGTTTTGAATATTTAACAACCGAACCGAACCGATGAATCATCACCAACCGAACCGAACCGGATAAATTCGGGTCGGTTCGGTTTTGTCGGTTGTATCGGTTTGGGACTTAATCTAACACTTTTATGGCCCATCAAATACTTATAATAGTTATTCATCATTGTTTCCAATGGTATTGTTTACTTGAGATTTGGATCTTCTCGAGGTTTGGAATCATGTCCTAAAATGATAGATGAAAACAGAAGAATGGAATGGATATACAAAACATATATCAAGGTGGGTCCACACAGTTAGGATAACACCCATTGCACTGTTACCCTAATTCGCACCCTCACTGTGCTGCAGAGTCGGTGTCTACGTAAAATTCTTTTACTTGACATGAGGTAATTGGTAATGTAGTTTAAATGGGCCCCACTATCATGCATTTTAAAAATCCACTCCAACTAGCAAGTGACTAACCCAATTTTAGGCCTAAATATGAAAAACCAGCGTCATCTTTGATATAAGCGGACTACACAATTGGAAATAGTGTACAGGCCACATTACCCTCCAAACTCTTTTTCTTGCTGTGGCCTACTTGAATTACAGATAAAGATGATATTTCAGTCTTGGGCCTAACTTGGGGTGGCACCCTTATTGGTTAGAGTGGATTTCATGTAAATATTGAAGTGGGGCCAACCTCAACTTGTCACACATACACACACACACACACATACACATCGATTCGGTTCGGTTGAAAACGGTTTATAATTTTTACAAACCGACAACCGAACCGACACTCTCGGTTTTTTATATTAAAAAACCGACCCGACTCGAAATAGATTGGAAAACCGACCGAAATCGATCGGTTCGGTCCGGTTCGGTTGGTTTTATCAGTTCGGTCGGTTTTTTGAACAGCCCTAGGCCCACCTAAATCACGGATCGAACTGATTTTTAAGACCGTGGCCCACCATGGAATGGTGCTGCATCTAACTGATGGGGTAGATGTTTGACACACATCTAACTGATGGGAAATGATTATTTAATAGAAGTGGTAACCTACAATTGTTTGTAGGCTAACTTAACCTATGACCCGCTTTTGCAAGCATTTTTCCTCGGTTGTATCTTTGAGACCGTTGCCAATGAGTCCACCCACCCCTTATCCATTCTTAAAAAAAAACACTAAACGTCCAACAGAAGAACCACGAAAGGTCCGTCGATTGAATGTTTAGCATCATTCTACGCAACTCTCAGGATTACAAAAACTAGTCTGCTAGGAAACATTGTAGAAATCCAATCAGTGTGCTTGAGCCAAGTTGGTTTTATTCTCTTTTCAGGACATGATGGGGGCAGGGACCGACACCTCCTCGACCCTCCTAGAGTGGGCCATGGCAGAGATGGTGAAAAACCCTGGGGTAATGGAGAAGGCCCAAGCTGAGGTAAGACAAGTATTCAAAGGAAAGGGGAAGGTGGATGAGAAAGACACAAGCAAACTCAACTACTTGAAATTGGTTATCAAGGAGACTCTAAGATTGCACCCTCCTGCCCCACTGGTCCCTAGAGAATGCAGAGAGAGATGTGAGATTGACGGCTACGAGATACCTGTCACGACAAGGGTCATTCTCAATATTTGGGCTATAGGGAGGGACCCACAACACTGGGATGACCCAGATAGCTTCAAGCCTGAGAGATTTGATGGTACTTCCATTGATTACAAGGGGACCCACTTTGAGTATGTCCCATTTGGGGCTGGTAGGAGGATGTGCCCTGGCATGACTATTGGAATGGCCAATGTAGTACTTCCCCTTGCAAACCTCCTCTATTACTTCGACTGGAAACTCCCCAATGGAATGAAGGGTGAGGATCTGGACATGACTGAGGCCTTTTCTGCCACAATTTCCAGAAAATACAACCTGCGTTTGGTTCCCATTCCTTGTATTCCATTACCTACTGAGATAAAGGAAATATAAGGCCATGACGCATCAGGTGGTGATTTTGTCCTAATGTGGTAGTACTCTATGCAAGTGGACCTGAGGTTCTGTGACCCATATCATTGATCTGATGGGTGGCAGCGTAAGTGGAAGATGAATTGGAAATGTCCCTTGTTGGCGTTTCTAGCTCACTGCTCTTTGTCATAAGTAGATGATCGAGAAAAGTACACCAAGGTTTAGAGTAGAGAAAAAAAGTGAGTCCAAGGATTGGATGGCCTGGATCTTACAATAGTAAAGATAGTTTTTGACATCAACCATTCAACGTGTGGTTCATCAGATCAATGGTCTGGATCAATGAACACTGGGCCCCACATGCACAGACTTGGCCTATCAGGGCACTTTTTTTTTTTTTTTTTCCAAATGTTGCATCAGCTCTACCATGTAATTTTTCTTGTGTAGTTCGGTATGCCAGTGAAATGGAAGACATGGAACACAGATTTAGTGGTTTGACATTGATGTTGGATGGTTTTGCATCAGAGGTAAGCTAATCTATCCGCAGGTATACATGCCAGGCTGATCCCAGCGGTTCATTAGCTGAGACCCAACTGGTGAGATTCCCTTGCAAAAACGCAACTGCCCAACTCATCAATTGGGACACACATGACACATGGAGAGAATGGACGGCTAAAAAAGTCCTACATCCAAATTGAACGTGTGCGGACATGATTGAGCCCACTTGATGACTAGCTCGGTCCCCACACATGGATTGCATTCGACAACTTCTTCATTAACTGGCGTTGTTATTTTAAAGCAGCAGGTATGCATGTGTAACACACCTGATAGACAATGCACTCTCCAAAACATGCACGAAAGAGTGGATGAACAATCATAAAAAGAACATATTCTACCAGATTACGACACTCCATACATCAAGAGATGAGGATTTTTTTTTTTTTAATGAAACTTGTATCCATTCAACAGAAAAGCGCCCATTGAAAGTCATTCCGGGGCCCACAAACAAAAAAAAGGCCCGCCTATCGTATACTCCAAATAAAGCTTAGCCCTTTATGAGGCTACCCAACCCCACCCTATCCAAGAAGAGGTGCCTCCGATGACAAGGTTGGCTCGAGTGAAAAACAGGATGCGCCTAAGAGTCACTCCCCCTTTGAGCTAGGCCAGCGCCTGAGAGTCACTCTCCCTTCGAGCTAGGCCATTCGTGATATAGAACGTCTTTAGGAGTCGTTCATGATACGGATGGATGGAAGGAAGGAGCTTAAGAAAAATTGGCACAACTCAGCATAGCTTGGTAGATCGAGTTCGATCGACCGATCAATCGGGTCGGTCGATCAGAATTAATCTAGAAAATTCAGATCGGTCGCTAGCTGGACACTTTTTGCCCTTTTTGGATGATTGACTAAAGTGACCAATCAATTGATCAATCGTCCAACCACTTAGGTTGACAGACCGACAACGCTCGATTGACGGATGACGGAAACTTGCACATTTTTTTTTTATTTGTTTCCTTATTTATTTAGGTCTCTTCTAACCTCATTTCTACGGATAATTTAATTCCCACTAAATAAAATTAATGGTTGAGTTGGTATCTTTGTGGTGTGGTAGGTCAACGCATGTAGGTTATAGCATCATAAAACTTATGACTAAACATGACTTAATCTTTTATTATGAAAGTGAGAATGACAGATGTGAGGTGTGCATATGGTCTAAAATGACTAAAGAATTATTCTCAAATGTTCAGAGATCATCTCAAAGAGAAAATAAAATATTAGTTAAAATGGTTAACTCAATGCTAATATAAGTAAAGTTACCATTAAACCTATTGGGAGAAAAATTATTAGCAATGTGTCATATCCTAAATTCTATCTAAGAAAAACAAAGACCTCTCCATATCAGATATGGAAAGGTAAAAAACCAAACCTATGGTATTTTAGAATGTAGGGGTGTCTCGTGTATTGTAGAACACCTTACCCTAGAAGAAATAAGTTGAGACCTAGAGTTGTTAAGTGTGCCTTTGTGAGGTACGCAAAAATAGTAAAGTCTATAGAACTTAGAATCAAATGTGATAATAAAGTCTAAAGGATACTAAGATCCTAGCTCATAGTAATTAAACTATAGAGGAAACTAAATAAGAAGTTGAATCTCCTAGAACTTACCAGAGAACAAGGGTAGAAAGATCTTTTGATCCTTATCAGATAGACTTTTAGCGTCTCTCCTTTCATCTAGTTGGGGGTAATAGAGAGTGTTATTAGGAAAATACATATAATTTTGACTGTAGAAGATAAACCTAAAACCTTTAGTGAAGCAATGTCTTCAAGTGATCCCATTTTTGGAAAGAGGTCATTAATAATGAGATGGACTAAATCATGTAAAATGAAATAGGTGAATTGATAAATCCAACTTATAGGTTGTAAGTGGGTATTCAAGAGGAAATACCACACCGATGGTGTGATACAAACCTGTAAGGTTAGATTAGTAGCCAAAGAATTTTGTCAGAAAGAATGAATCGATTATTTTATCACATTTTCACTAGTGGCTAGAATAACATCGATTAGAATACTATTTACATTGGCATCCATATATCACCTTTATATCCATCAAATGGATGTGAAAATAACATTCCTAAATGGTGACCTAATTGAGAAGGAATACGTGGAGCAATTGGAAGGGTTAGTTCTACTATGAAATGAGAATAAAGTATATAGACGTATTAAATTTCTGTTTGGATTAAAACAAACACCTATATAGTAGCATGAAAAATTTGATTTAGATATGCTATCTCACATTTTCATGCATAACATAACTGATAAAATGTGTATACTCTAAAGTGTGTAATTATTATATATGTAGATAACATGTTATTAGTTATACAATGAAAGGTGTAATAGAAAAGAAGATGTTTTTCTCCTCCGTTTTCAAAATGAAGGATCTTGGACAAATGGATACCATTATAGGTATTAAAGTTAAAAACATAGTGGGGGTTATGTATAGTTTCAGTCTCATTACATTAAGAAGATAATGAACAAGTTTAACAACTTGAAAATCAAAGAAGCAAAACCCCCATATGATCCAAGTATCAAATTAAGAGAAAATGATGGAAGAGTAGTCGCACAACTGGAGTATGTTAGTACTATAAGAAATCTTATGCATGCTATTCAATGCACACAACCAAATATTGCATACGCAATGAGTAAGCTAAGAAGGTTTCCTAGTAAACCCAATGTAGAATACTGGAAGGTAACTAGTAAGGTTCTTAGTTACCTAAAAGGAACAAAAGAACTAGTGTTGTTCTACTCAAAGTTTTTGGCCGTATTGGAAGAATATACCGATGCGAGTTGGATATCGAGTGCATGGGACAATAAGTCCACAACAGAGTGGGTATTCACCTTAGGAGGTGCAGTTGTCTCTTAGGAATCCATGTAACAAACTTACATAATGCATTCAATGAAGTCTGAGTTCATAGCCTTGGCTACAATTGACAAAGAGGCTGAGTGGTTAAGAAATTTTACATTAGAAATTTCATTTTGTACGAAGCCTATACCGGCTGTTTCACTTCATTGTAATATTGGCTACTCTAGTGAGAGCCTACAATGACACATATAATGAAAAGTCCAGACACGTCAGTCTGAGACATAATTATGTAAAAAAATTGATTTAAGATACAATTATTACAATATCATTTGTGAAGTCAAGTAACAACTTGACTGATTCTTTCACTAAACCTCTAATGGGAGAGTTGAGGACAACATCTAGAGGGATAAGGTTGAAAGTCTTCAACTTAAGTTCCACCAGTGATGAAAACCCTACCTAAAATCTCTAAGTTTGGGTTCAATAGGTAAAAACAAGTAATTGATATATGAAAAGTTTCAACACTAAAACAAAACGATAACTTTATCCAAGATGATAAGTGTTGGCCGTTACAAATAGAGGGTTTAGTTTTATAACTCTTAATGAAATTCAGTTTAAAGGACAAATGTTTAAAAGTAACGGAAACATTGTAAGGATTTTACTTATGTGAACGTAGAGGTGGTGCCGCTTCTCATAAGAGTTAGAATTTCTCTTGGAATCGTTCATGGAACAGGATAAGCACATGGCCATTGATGTGCTAGGCGAGAAATATATTGGAACTCATATATTGCAAATGCAATTATGTGTGTGGTATCTTCGATTCTGTCACTATTGAATAACTGGTTTAAGGCTGCGGCTATCAGGGATTTAAATAAAATTTTGAAACACTTACATTAAGGGAAGATTCAAATCGAAAGATATATTAGTCTATGCATAAGAGTTGTGCCTGAGTTTGACAGATGTTTTTAAATTTTATTTCAAACCAAGTGGGGATTGTTGTGTGTTTTAGTTTTTAATAAAAAAATAAAAATATATTTTCAAAATGGTTTGAGAAGAAAAACATTTTTTAAGTTCCACGTTATGTGGGAAAGGGAAAAGAAAAGAGTTTATTAGTGGGAGTTTGTGTACTGTACTACTTAGATAAATTTAAGGGAGAATGGAGGCTTGCGCGCTCTAGTGTAGAGCACTGGAGTGCACACACACGCGTAGGCAAGGGTGAGGGGGTGGATGTGGACAAGGGCGTGGGCAGTGTGGCTGTAGTAACGCTAGTTGATGCATTTTGCACTTCGTATGTATGCATCGTATCGCAGAGTGTTCACTCCCTCACAGCCTTATGCGAACTGTCGCGAGACGGTGTGAGTCGCGGTGCAAAGGTAGGAAGAGACTGCCGAGTATTGAGAGCCTTATATAAAGCTAGGCGTTTTTACTGTTACAAAGATGACCGTTGTGCATGAAACGGTCTTGCAATGGTTATATTCATGTAAAATTGGCTAGCATGGAACTCTTATAAATATTGTAGCCACTGGTTGCATGTAACGGTCAGAAAATGGTCACTAACAGTTAGTTTCTAATGGTTAGAAATGGTCACTAATGGCCAGTTTCTAACAATAAAAAACGGTCACTAACAGCTAGCTTCTAATGGTCAGAAATGGCCATAAATGATTAGTTTATAATGTTCATATTATTTATGACCTGAGCCATAACTCCCAGCCTAAGTGCGTATATAAGCAAGACTTGCTGAGATCATTTCCACAACAACATAAAGCACATCTCCTTCTCTTTCCATATCTCTTAAATGGTTCAGCATCCAACTCAGTGAGTCAAATCAGCCTAAGACTCAATGAGTTACCTCGGCATCCAATTTAGTGAGTCAAATTGGAATTATGACTCAATGAGTTTATAAACTTGGTGGAGAACTCTTTTCTATTTTTCCAACAAAGTTAGGATTGTAATCGAGAATCTGCTAGATAGACTGTGTTGAACGAGTTTCTACAAGAGTTTCTTCGTGATTGTTGCATGCAAAACCTAATAGACTTGTCATATCCTAAAAGAGATTTGCCATGTAGCCCATTAGATATCTTAACAAAATGGAAGAAATAACTCTTTAAAAACAGCATATCAGATACGTGCTTAAGCCTGATTTTAATTAACTATCTTTTTTTTTTCAGTATCTAAATTGTTTTATTCGGAGTATTTCAAACATATTCTTCCCATCTTGGGTTGGCGAATGGCATCACATGTTGCTCACATGTACATTTGTGTTTTAAACTTCTCTTTCTTCGCAAATGGTAATGGTAGTTATAATGACCACCACCTTTACTATTTTGACACAGGTCGCAGTGGCTGTTACAATCGCTTGTACATAATTACTAGCAACCGTTGCCACTGTTACCACTGTGCAACAACAGTTAGACATATAATATAATTTTAGGCCGAGTTATAATAAGAGGGGACCACAAAATTTTCTTTTTCAGAGAAGCGATCACAATCTACTCTATTGTATTTTAGATGAAATGTGAGCCGTCATGCCATAATTTTTTAAGAGGAAATGTGAGCTGTTGACGCTGGATTAGTATATTTGATTTTTGGCGTTTTGATCAGTGCACATGCGCGCACCACGCCCCCACCTTGGATAGTGGTCCATCCATAGGGTGGGCCGTGGAGTCCTGCAAATTCTGTACACGCACAGCCCTTCCATGCACACGTAGGCCCGATCTGTCAAAGTGGGACACATGTATAAGATCTAACCTTTCAATCTAGTTGCAATAATTCCTAGATAATCAGACTTTTTATTTTTATTTTTATTTTTAGGTAAATAAAAAAGTAAATCTCATCTCGATCCAAAACATTTGTGGCTCACAAAAAGTTTTTAATGGTCAATCAAACTGTTTCAAATGGTACGGTCCACGTTATATTTGGATCTGACTCGTTTTAGGCTCATTCCCTAAAATGATCTGCCAAAACGGCTGGGATGGACGTGAGTTGCCTACTGACACTGCCAAGAAGTCTTTAATGGTGGGCGTTTGACTACCATTGTTTCCTGTGGTGTGGTCCACATGAGATTCGCATCTGCCTCATTTTTGGGCTCATTCCTTTATAATAACCTGGAAAAATTAATGGACGGAGTCGATAAAACACATACATCATGGTGGGCCCACTGAGCACCGTCCAGTAGCTACTGGCTACTGACAGCGTATACATTAAGGTGGCCCACGTTAAGGAGTTGCAAGAGCTTTTGCGTATGGACCGCTGGATCAGGATGATCGTATTAGTTGCCAAATATCTAGCACGTGGCACTTTTATTTTATTAACGAGACCGTCCATCTAGTGGTCCCTGTCTTGAATGCCCTTCTGTCGAAAATCACCCCAAAAGAGACAACGCTATCCATAAAAAACAAGTGGCTCTTAAATGGACGGTGCAAATGGAAATGCTTAAAAATCATCATTCATTGGGAGGTACTTACGACTTTGACTTTAGATTCGGATCGGTTTTCAATCTGTCCCAACTATAGGCAAGACCCACATGATCTGTCATCTGGATCAACGGCCCCACAAGATCCAGATGGACGGATGAGAGTCACTTGTTGCATAAACCCTCATTCAGCTCCCCCACATGTGGAGCAAACCTCGAAGAAGTCAACGTCTACAAACATTTGTATCCATATATACAGTGGATGGAAGTGCACATAACATTTGCTACAACCTCCTCAAACAGCTTACATGGAATTCCAATCCCTTTCCATTCCCATCTTCTTCACTTTCCTCCTCCTCTTGATCATGATCAAGAAAGGAAAGTGGCCCAACACCCAAAATCCCAAACTTCCCCCTGGCCCACCGAAGCTTCCCATCATAGGCAACATCCATAACCTGCTAAAACCACTACCCCAACGTACCCTTAGGGACTTAGCCCAAAAATACGGGCCCCTCATGCACCTAAGGCTGGGCCATGTCTCCACCATTGTGGTCACTTCCCCAAGACTTGCCAAAGAGGTGATGGTGACACAAGATCCCAACTTCGCGCAGCGACCCGCCATTCTAACGGTGGAGATCACAGCCTACGAATGCAGCAACGTGAGCTTCTCGCCTCACGGCGATTACTGGAGACAGCTACGGAAGATTTGCATGCTCGAGCTCTTGAGTGCAAAGCGTGTCGAATCCTTCAAATCCATCAGAGAAGAAGAAGCATTGAGTCTTGTTCGGTCCATTTACGACTCGTCGAATTCGATGATCAATCTCTCCGAGATGCTTGTCAACACCGCAAACAATGTGATCGTGAGGGCCACCATTGGTAAGAGATGCAAGAACAGAGAAAGTTTCATCGCCATGATGAAGGAGGGTATTAAAACGGCCGCGGGTTTGGATGTGTCCGATTTCTACCCTTCCTTGAGATTTATTTCATTGATCACCGGATTGAGATTCCGGTTAAAGAGAATTCGCCGCAAGTATGATAAGATCTTTGGTAGCATTATTGAAGAACATAAGCAAAAAAGCATGACAGCCACTATGAGTGGGGACAGGTTGGACGATGAGGATTTGGTTGATGTTCTACTAAGACTGCAACAGCATGGGAACCTTGAATTTCCGCTAACTACTGACAACATAAAAGCTGTCCTCTTGGTTAGTATCTTTGCTCAAAAACCCTTTTACTTTGAAGCGAAACTTAATTTACATACAATATGTAGCCTACATTTGCGGCTTGATCTGTCCATCCACTTAATGGGCCATTGCTTGCATAGACAGAAGCGAGAAAATTGTGCCATAATAGTTCATACCATACACCTGGATAGGAGTAAGTACAACTTGAAGGCTCTGAAAGGGTAAGGGAAGACATAAAAATGTGGATGGAAGTAATAAGAAAAGAATTCATGATCTATGGTCTAAATGGGGGTATAGCCCTCATAGACATTCATGATTTGTATTTAGATCCTTTATTATTTTTTTTTTAATAGAAGATTTTATTGAGAGAAAAGCTCTATACAGCCCTGGCTTACATTCAACAAAGGCTAGGGCCACCTATCATATATTTAGATCCTAATTTGGTAAATACTTAAATTTTGTAATATTTATAAGGTTAATCTTAGATTTAACTTATTCTAAATTTAGGCATATAAATCTCTATAAGAGAGCTTCTCCATGATCAATGAAATTCACAAGGAAATTTCTCACATTTGCGAGAATTCATATAGCTGGCCCCAATTAATTGGGATAAGGCTTATATAGATGATGGTTAATAGGTCATACCATATATACAACCAGTTGTAGGTGATTTATTCTGTTTATGTAAATGGGTTTAGCTTTCGAGATCTATTTCATGATCAGTGTGCTCAAACCAAGATTTTTTTTTTTTTTTTTTTTGATGATCTATTTACATTTTCAGGATATGTTCGCGGCGGGGACCGAAACCTCTTCTACCACCCTGGTGTGGGCCATGGCCGAGATGATGAAAAGCCCTAGGGTAATGGAGAAGGCTCAGGCTGAGGTGAGACAGTTATTCAAAGGTAAACCAAAGCTGGATGAGAAAGAGACAAGCAAACTCAACTACTTGAATTTAGTCATCAAGGAGACTCTAAGATTGCACCCTCCTCTCTCACTAATCCCCAGAGAATGTAGAGATAGATGCGAGATCGACGGCTATGAGATACCTGCCCAGACAAGGGTCATGATCAACGTGTGGGCCCTGGGAAGGGACCCACAACAGTGGGATGATCCTGAGAGCTTCAAGCCTGAGAGATTTGATGATAGCCAAATTGACTACAAGGGGAACCACTTTGAGTTTCTGCCTTTTGGGGCTGGTAGAAGGATGTGTGCTGGGATGAACTTCGGAATAGCCAATGTGGTACTCCCCCTGGCCCATCTACTCTACTACTTTGACTGGGAACTCCCCAAGGGAATGAAGGGTGAGGATCTGGACATGACTGAGTCCTTTGGGATCACAATACCTAGAAAATACAACCTACATTTGGTTCCCATCCCTTGTTTTCCTTTGCCTGGTGAGGGCCCTGATTATCAGGTGGGGTCTGAGGTACTGCTATCAAGATCATTGATCTGACGTGTCCCAACATGGATGGGGGACGCGCCAAAAATCTCAAATGTTGGAATGTTCTATCCTTCAGATCAGTGTACCTCAATAAGTGATTGAGAAAATTATACCAATGGTCCAGAATTTAAAAAAAAAAAAAAAAATGAAAGAGGACAAAACTGGCAGCAGGGATCTTACATTTTTTAAATTATTTGGGCCACCACCCATCCATGGTGTGGCTGACCACATCAACCGTCCGGATCGATGAACCATGGGTTCCATTGGCACAGATTAGGTCCATCTGGACACTACTATGTTCATGTGTTGTAGCAGTACCGGTTACACCTTGTAACTTTTCTTCAGCCCAGTTGGACTTGTTAATTAATGAAATAAAGGTGAGACAATCAACGAAGAAAAATTTAAGTCGTTTCACATTTTTATTATAGATGGGAGGTAAGCTAATCTACCCACAGGCGCACATGCCACGTTTATCCAAGCCATCCATCAAGGTCGGCCCTCACTGGGCTGCTACCCGGCCGGAACCAGAGATGTGGGCAGGACCCTGAACGTAGGGCCCACCTCAATGCATGCATTGTCTATCCACGCCGTACATCTGTTTTTCCAGCTTATTTTAAGGCGTGTTCCCAAAAATGAAGAAGATTCAAATTTCAGGTGGACCACACCCAGTTGTATCTTATCCGTCCATTCAGTGGATAGTCCATGTAGATGACCCTTGCTTGAAAGTCAAATCAAACAGATGATACTGGTCATCGATTTCTCCTTTGAGTGCATTTTCATCTCAGCCATCTTTTCAATGGACACAATATACATGTATAAGATTCATTTCCACGTACAGGCCCGTTCATGGAAACAACCAAATAGATTGACCATTTGGATCCGCCATGCCACATGCCATGTTCCGGTTATATCCCATTCGACATCCTTCAATGCAAAACCTGGTCTAAAATTAAAATCTGGGTTTGAAATTCCGAAAACCATGCTCCCAAGAACTTTGAATTTTTCATTCGAATGTGTCACAATTGTTGATCTATTTCTGATCTTTAAAAAATAAATAATTTGAAAAATCTGAGAATAAGGACAGGCTGAAGCACGTGAAAAAACACGCTGTCCTTAAAGCGTAATTCGCCCATATTCAAATTATTTTGAGTTTGCTTATAGGTTGCAGACGGATTGCTTCCAGGATACGATGAGCCTTATGTGGTTCTGCGTTCAGCAAAAAACGAAGGAACCACTATGGAACTCAGTAACACACTCTGGCAGATGAAGAAAAGAAAGAGAGAACAAAAATGGAGGTCTTCTTCTTGTAGCAGTAGACCACTACGCTGGTCTAAGTGGCTTGGTTTGAATTAACCAAACTGAGAGGCTAATAGTGCTGGTTCAATAGTGATGGTTGCGTTTGCTGTTGTTGTGTTGGAATGAACCAGACCTGTCCGGTTTATATAGGCAAGGGTGGCTGGCAGTTTTGGTCCAGAGCCATAATGGCACTAGCCGTTTTCTGGCTGTTTGTGAGAAACTAGCCTCCTATGGCAGTTTCTGACTGTTGTGCATGTGGGAGTTATGCACCTGCATGCTGGCTGTTTAGACTCAATGGCTAGCCGTTTCTGACTATTAGGCTAGCCACATGCAGCTGTTACTGCATGGTATAGACCGTTACTGCATGAGCAGTTACACAGGTCCTTCTAATTAGCCCTGCAGCTCTCTATAAAAAGCAGAGAGGTCTCTCTGTCAGACCTCCCACCCACAGCACCTCCTCTGTTCCGAACCCAGCCACCTGACCTACTACCTAGCCTCTGTCGCACCAGTCTCGCTCCGGTCCGCGAGGTCGCGACCTATCTGCGACACGATGCGCACGTGCGAAGTGTCAAGTGCGCCACTAGCGCCTCTACAGCCACACTGCCTCACGTGCCCATGCCCTCGCACCTAGCCCGAGCCTGTGCCCGTGCCCGTGCCCGTGCCCTAGCCCGAGACCGAGACCGAGACCGAGATCGAGACCGAGCCCGTGCCCGTGCCCGTGCCCGTGCCCGTGTGCGGCTCCCTCTCTTCCACCATAAATAAGTAAGCTGCACAACACCCTACTTATAAAGAGGTAAAAAATCTTTCTCCCATCCGATATGGGACAAAAACAAAACTCCTTTTTTTCTTTTAAAATTATTTTTAAAACAAACTTTTTCAACAATCCCCCACTTATTTTAAAATAATTTAAAACATAAAAACGATGTCTGCCCGAGTATAAAAGATTATATGCATAAAGAAAGATATCTTTTGATTTGAATCCTTCCTTAGTGTAAGTATTTCAAAGACCTATCAAAATTACTGGTAGCCGCAGCTTTGAACCAGTTATTTTTATATAACAAGACCGGAAATACCACACACATACTTTCTAAGTGTTATTAGAGTTCCCACAGTTCTTGCTCAGCACATTTAATGGCCTTGTGCTTATCCTGTTTCATGAACGATCCCGAGAAAACTCTCATTCTCATGAGAGGCAGCACCACCTCTACGTTCATATAGGTGAAGTCCTTCCAGTGTCTCCGTTACTTTCAGACACTTGTCCTTAAGACTGGACTGCATTAAGAGTTTCTAAGACTCAACCCTCTATCTGTAACAGCCAGCACTATAATCCTGGATGAGGTATATATATATATATATATATATATATATATATATATATATATATATATATATATAATTTAGTGCTGAAACTTTTCACGTATCAGTGACTTGTTTTTACCCATTGAACCCTTATATAGAGATTTTCTAATTTTAGGTTGGGTTTCCATCACTGGTGAAATCTTTTGAAAAGAGTTTCAACCCCATCCCTCTGGATGTTGTCCTTACTACCTCTCTCGTTAGAGGTTTAGTAAAAGGATCAGCTAAGTTATTACTTGACTTTACACAAGATATTGCAATGATTCCATATTGAATCAGTTGTCTTACATAGTCATGTCTCAGACTTATATGTCTGGATTTCCCATTATACGTGCCGCTCTAGGCTCTAACTAATGTGGCTTCACTATCTCAATGTAGCGAAACAGCCAGTATCGGCTTATCATAGAATGGAATTTCTAAAAGAAGATCCCTAAGCCACTCAGCCTCTTTATCTGTTGCAGTAAGGGCTATGAACTCAGACTCCATAGTTGAGTGAGTTATGCAGGTTTGTTTCTTGGATCCCCAAGATACAGCTGCAACTCCTAAGGTGAAAACCCATCCAGCAGTGGATTTGTTGTCACCTGCACTCGATATCCAACTTGCATCGGTATATCCTTCCAGTACAGCTGGAAATTCTGAGTAAAATAACCCTAAGTCTTTGGTTGCTTTTAAATAACCAAGTACTCTTCCTATTGCCTTCCAGTGTTCTACACTGGGATTACTAGTAAACCTACTTAGTTTACTCACAGCATATGCGATGTCTGGTCTAGTGCATTGCATTGCATACATTAGACTTCCTATAACACTCGCATACTCTAATTGTGCAACTGTTCTTCCAGTATTTTCATTTAACTTGATACTTGGATCGAATGGGGTTTTAGCTTCTTTAATATTCAGGTGTTTAAACTTATTTATTATTTTCTCAATATAATGAGATTGACATAGCGCATAACCCCCACTATGAGTTTTTACTTTAATATCTAAAATGGTATCAACTTGTCCAAGATCCTTCATTTTAAATATGGAAGACAGAAACTTCTTTGTTTCAGTTACACCTTCCATCTTGTTACTTATTATTAACAGGTCATCCACGTATAAACAAATAATAATTATGTAGTTACTACTTATTTTTGAATATATGCATTTGTCTGCTACATTATGCATGAAACCATGAGAAAGTATTTTAAAATTAAACTTCTCATGCCACTGTTTAGGTGCTTGTTTTAGTCCATACAATGATTCAATTAGTTTACAGACTTTCTTCTCATTTCCTGGAAGAACAAACTCTTCAGGTTGTTCCATGTATACCTCCTCTTCGAGGTCTCCATTCAAGAAAGCAGTCTTTACATCCATCTGATGTATATACAGCTGATGTATGGATGCTAAAGCAAACATATTTCTAATAGATGTTATTCTTGCCACAGGTGAGTATGTGTCAAAATAATCTATTCCTTCTTTTTGTCTAAACCCTTTAGCTACTAGTCTAGCTTTAAAGGTTTGAATAGTTCCATCAGTGTGATATTTCTTTCTAAATACCCACTTACACCCTATGGGTTTAGAAGCTGGAGGTAGATCCACCATTTCCCAGGTTTGATTTGATATAATCGAGTCCATCTCATCATTGATAGCTTCTTTCCAAAAAGCTGAATCTCTAGAAGTTACAGCTCTCTATAGGCTGTTGGATCATCTTCTATAGTCATAACTATAGGTATCTTTCTAATAATATTCTTTCTATCTCCTTCTACGAGATGAAAATAGATACGTTGAGAGTTTATCTGTTCAGGATCAAGACTCTTTTCTACTCTTACCCTTTGACTCCTACGTGGTTCTATTGGAGCTTCAACTTTATGTTGAATTTCTACCATAGGTTTTTCTGTTGGAGTTTGGATTTCATTATCCTTTGACTCTAAGGATAGTGAGTTTTCAAAGAACTCAACGTCTCTAGACTCTATGATGGTATTAGACTCTAAGTCTAGGAGTCTATAGGCTTTGCTATTTTGTGCATACCCTACAAAGGTGCACTTAATAGCTCTGGATCCTAATTTAGTTCTTTTGGGATCAGGCATTCTACAATATGCGAGGCACCCCCACACTGCCTCACGTGCCCACGCCCTCGCACCTAGCCCGAGCCCGAGCCCGAGCCCGAGCCCGTGCCCGTGCCCGTGCCAAGTGCGCCACTAGCGCCTCTATAGCCACACTGCCTCACGTGCCCATGCCCTCGCACCTAGCCCGTGCCCGAGCCCAAGACAGAGCCCGTGTGCGAAGCACTGGAACACGCAAGCCACCATTCTCCCTCTCTTCCACCATAAATAAGTAAGGTGCACAACACCCTACTTATAAAGAGGTAAAAAATCTTTCTCCCATCCGATATGGGACAAAAACAAAACTCATTTTTTTCTTTTAAAATTGTTTTCAAAACAAACTTTTTCAACAACAATAGCAGTGCACTAGGACATACCAAACACAGATATTATTTCTTTCTTTGTGAAAGACATACATTTAAGAGTCATGAACTTGGTACAATGGCATAGATTAGAGGAATCAATAAACATCAGCATCATAGATATATGCTTTTTTATTAACAATCAAATACAAAAGAATGGTTTGCCTTTTCTATCCACAGGACTTTATAATCAATCACCTACCTCCCTTGTTACCATGTTTCACTATGATACACTTGCACTTAAAAATGTGTGTAACACGCCACTCCATTGTTACACGTACATATGGTGTCATGAACATGTTACAAATCCTAAAGAATATTGAAAGAAAAAGTTGTTATTTTAAAGAATTATAAATGTCTTATTTGCATTCACTCTACGATCAGATGAATTGGATAAAAAATGGTTTTTTTTTTTTTTTTTTTTGTTTTTTTAATTTGCATCTCTCTTCTCATCAGTGGCCCTCCTCTTCGTTCAGGCTCTTCACGATGATGTCCGAGGCGCTTGTTACCAGGTCTGACCAATTTCTAAACACCCACAAAAAAAAGAGAAAAAAAGAAAAAAAAAAAACAAAGAGAAACATCTGAATGTTAGACAATGCATGTATTCTTATTGGATGAGTCATCATTTTGGTAGAAAACCCTCAAGCACTCTAGACTTCTAAAATTTTGATTTTAGTGGGTCTTTGCTGTCAACTTATTTTTGAATTGGGGTTCGGTTGTTGCCATGACACTATCACTTTGTAGGAAGAAATCCAGCGAACAACAATTCCAAACCTCAGCTTGCAGTACATTAGGTCCCACCAGAATCAAGATTTTTTTTTTTTTTTTTAAAGAATGTTTTATATATGAAGACGATTTCTACCATTTGTAAGAAGTGAAAGGAACTTGGTCATTACCCGTTTTGTGAGTCGAACACAATCCCCACCGTGTACCTAGCTTCTTCCAGTGCCTTCTTAAACCTCAACAACTCTTTGGGTGTGGACTTATCATAGCTCATGACATGAAGCTCCGACGGTTTGACGTCACAGAAGATCGGAAGGAGCTTCTTTTTCATATCAACCAAAAGCGCCAACTCGCGTAGGCAGAAATACGAATCGCAGTAACGAGGGGAGAACACAACGACCCCAACCTTACATTTCCGAATCGCCGAGCCAATGCTCTCGAATAGTCTATTGCTAGGTTGCATGCTTTTACTATCCAAGAAAGGGTGGAGGTTGAGCTGGGAGAGACGGTGGTAGAGCAACCCCGCAATGGTCCGCTTGGTGTCTACACCACGGTGGTTAATAAAGACGTCGCAGGGTCGAGCCAACATCCCTCTGCCTATTTGCCGAATAGGCAACGAGCCTTGGCTAGACAGAAACCTTTGCATCGACATTATTTCGTAATACTTGGGATATTTCCTTGTTTTTCCTTCTTCCTTTGTGAGGAGGCGATTGCTTTGTAATTTTCTTTCCAATTTGGAAGGTGACAACATGTATTTATAATATCCATGCATTTAGAGAGAGAGAGAGGTGCGTGTGTTTGCTCCTTGAATTTCAATAGAGAGAGAGAGAGAGAGAGAGAGAAAGGCGTGTCTTGGGCCTTGAATTTCAAGATTTCAATTTCAAGATTTCAAACGGTCGCGTTGCGTATTTCAATGGATTCCTGCAGAGGGAAGAGGAGAGGGAAAAAAAGAAAAAGAAAAAAAAAGGAAGATGTTTTGACTATCTAATGAAATTTCTAACGTACCAAGAGCCCTTCAAACACGATCGACGAATGAAATGCCTGGAATGTGTGGGATATGACATGTGTAAAAACTCTGAAAGTGGCGCTTTCCTCTTGTGATCTCCCTCTTCGTACGTTTTTCGTATTTTTGTCTCGTCGTGACGAGAATCTGTCAACGTCCACGTGCCTCTCGACCGCCCTCCATTTGCTGGGGCTTAAAATGGACTCCAAATATTCCATAGCCCCGATTGAACCTGTCAAAGACTCAAAATGGACCCACGAGAGAAACGATGGCCCCCTGGATTTCGGACCATTCACTATCGTATCCGTCTATATGTTCACACACAAACACACATAACAAGTTTGGCGTGTGGAGCCCACCAAGGTGTTTGGATCACATTTACACGTGAAACAAGCAGGTTGTCCCACCACGAAAATGAAGCGAGTAAAATACAATTTTAACTATCCAGAAAACTCCACATCTAGCTGAGGCACATCGAATGGTTAGATGGACCTGATTTTTTTCACGGTACTATAACCTTGTTTGATGGGCAAGATGTCATATTGTCACGTCCCCCAAAATTTATAACCTGTGTAGGGTGACCTTAATTCCGAGTTCTATGATATGAAATAATATTCATACATCCATCATATTAACATTCTAATCATCATTTATCCAAAATAATTCATAATTACATCATCCAAACCATAATGAAATGAACTTCAACTTGAAATTCAACTATAAATCTCAATATCCAAATCCAGTATCACTACTTTATCCCATACGCACTTCTTATCTTAAATTCATTATAAGTTGTCAAATGAAATATAAACTATAAATCCAAATTAATAAAACTAGCTATATAGGCATTCTTCATCTCCACTCCTTTGCTATCCTAAAAATCTACAAGAGTAATTAATCAATTTGAGTGAGTAAGAAGCCAAATAAGATTATATCCACCACAAGTTTGTAACACACGTGATGAAGGCAAGTAAAACATGACTTATCATATAACAAGATAAAATGTCATGATGTCATAAACATGAAATAGACACACTGGAGGTAAGTAGATAACAATTTAATTCAAAGCAAGATGCAATGCTAAGAATGCACAAATCAATTCATAATATGATGTCATGATGCATGAATCATCCTAGACATGTAGTTAAGGGAACTCCCACTCAATAATCCCACCGATGCATACAATGTAGTCATTTTAGAGATGATTCTTTATGAAACCCTCGATAATCCCAACGATACATGAGAAGAAAATCATCCTGGAGATGATTCTTCAAGGAACTCCCACTCAATAATCCCACCGATGCATGAGATGCAAGTCATTCTAGAGATGATCCTCTAAGGAATCCCCACTCGATAATCCCACCGAGATATGTAATCATCCTTGGAGGTGCTCTCAGAGGAACCCTAGCTCGATAATCCCATTGAAACAATTCATCATTATCACATATATAAGAGAACCCTTGCTCAATAATCCTACTGCAAATTAAAGTAAATTAAATTCAATCCATTTTATGATGGAGCAAGCAATTCAATCTTCAAGCACACCGTGATTTTAATGCAATCAAGCAACTTGACTAAATAAGTTCAAGCACTCCTAATGATGCATGTCAACTCAGTTATGATTATCAATATGAATCAATAATGCAATGAAGGCTACACTAGTTAGAATACATTCACGATTCAAAAGGTACATAAAGTACAAATGCACAAGATAAATTCATGAAAAATACAACATCGTAGATTAAGATTCAAAGTGGTAACAAAAGGGCTATCACTAATGCAACTTAATGTAAATAAAAGAATTTAGGTAAGTGAATTTAATGGGAAAGCACCTGAGTCAAACGGGAAGAAAACAGGCTATCTCAAAACTCTAAAAGGGTAAAGTTCAAAGTGAAGAGGACTAAGCCCGAGGCAAAGGGCTAGACTTAAAGCAATAAAAACTTATTATAAGTGACACATGAAGCTAAACTCAAGATTTAGGAAGATCCCTTATTGAGGATTAGGTATCGCATAAGGGGGAAGAAAAGTCAACAAAGAATTAGAATTTAAGAATAGGAACATCAAACTTGACAGAGGATCACTCACCATTCTAGATAGATATATTAACCCAATTTAAGTGAAACTCAACTTGACTCGACATGAACGCGTTGTGACTTAGTCGCAATACAATGCGACTTAATGCTAAACTTATTACACACTCCTCCTATTAAAACCCTAATTCTTTCTTCGGGGTTTCCAAACATGGCTAGACTACACTCGAACCGAATTTAACTCTACTCGACCCAAACTTTTCCGAGACTCAGTGAGTCAACACTACCATTTACCTTCTCCTTTTCTCCTTTTTCCTTCTCTCTCTCTCTCTCTCTCTCTCTCTCTCTCTGTTTGGAAACTTGAGATTTATATTAGAGGCTAAGCATACTTACATTCGAGCTAGTTCCCATATAAAAACCTTGGGAACCGGCCTGCGTTTCCTTCTCTTTCTCTCATTTCCTTTCTTTCCTCCCCTCAATCCATGTCTAGCACTAGACGTTGGAAACAACTTTGGCTCTACTTGACTAAGTGGATCAGCGAGTTAACTCTCTCTCTCCCTCTCTCTCTCTCTCTCTCTCCCCCCCCCCCCCCACTAAACACGATTACTATGATTTGTTACTGCCTATCTTGAGGGGTTTTATAAATTAAGCTTATGGCTCTCCTAAATGTTTTGGAATCTCATTCACAAAAAGGAGTTGCTAGAAGCTTACGGTGAGGAAGCTTCGAGCGATGTGGTTTCACATGCATCAATGCAATTTCCTGCTCTTGCTTGTTGAACGAAACTTTGACCTAATCCTTGCAATTATGTGGGCCTTACAGTGATCAGATTATGTTATGAATCAATGACTATAACCGAATCTATGATTGTGGGTTTTCGGTGAGGAAGATATTGTTACCAATGATGAATCTTCATCCAGCGTATATTTCTGCATTCCAAATCTGATGAATATACGGATGGGTCCCGAGAAGCTTGTGGACTAAAGATTTTGAAGCTCCAAGAAAGTTTTCCTAGTGGGTTAGTTTTAGAATCATTTTCTTTGCTATCACACTCAGTCGATAAAACTGGCAATAAATTGGTGATTATATAACAATTATGCTAGCCTTAAAGTGATTATATTAAGTTACAAATTGATGACTATAACCGAATCTATGATGGTGGGTTTTTGGTGAGGAAGATGATCGTTATCAATGTCGAATCTTCATTTGACACTTATTTCTACATTCCAAAGTTGATGAACAGTATAGATGGGTCCTAAGAAGCTTGTGGACTAAAGATTTTAAAGCTCCAAGAAAATTTTCCTAGTGGGTTAGCGTTAGAACCATTTTCTTTGCTATTGCACTCAGTCGATAAAATTGGCAATAAATTGGTTCTTATATCAACTCGAAATTTTTTCCACATGAGTAAGTACACGAGCATTTTCCCACATGCACATTATTACACGTAGAATTTTTTAAAGAGAAGTATAGATAAACGCATAGGTATAAACCCCTAGACTCATATATACACAATAATAAACTTTGAACCCTCATATATCCTAATATACACAATCGTTTATTAAATCAACCGTTAAAACAACTCAACATCACTAGACAAAGATATATGATTGTCCACCTTGATTTTGGATCACTCGATCGTAGTAAATCAACTACGAGATCTTTATATCCACTCATACACATATCAAATTGAGAATTTGATCTGTCCATCTTACTGGTCACTCTTATATATGCTTAACTTATGTCAAATTCATTATCTAAGGTCACTGCTCTCGTTTTCACATACATAAATACATATCTACGCATCCCAAGCGTACATACCCTAACCTACTTAATTCGATACTAATCCAAACTATTGAGAAGACTCTTCATGGACTAACTAATCTATCCAACTATTTGATTTTAATTTAGACTACGTAGGCCATTAATACTTGATCATCCTTGATTTTAAATATACCACCTTAATCCTAATACATTTATAAGTGTTTTACATCATTAAAATTAAATTCTAATGGTTATATATACAACATTGATCATCCTAATCTTTCCACTATGTACGTGTGTGTATGCCTAGCATTGAATCTTAGAAATTAAACTTATTTCTAGGAATCCAAGCATGACGAAATTTCAAACAATGTTTACTTAGCCAAATTGAGCCGCACGTTCTCAATTTGAGAACCTAACTCTTGAGATCCACCGTCCATTAGATTTTACATCATATTCGATGGATGACCGCTTGAAAATCAAGCAACGACTACCATTTTTATACACGGATGATTCCAAGCGAATGTACTGGTTCATAGTTTACATCAGGACATGCATAAAGCTATTTCCAAAGACTCAAACGCCATCAAGAAGAATCCCACACAATTTACAATTCACAGTTTCTAAAACCAAGAATGTTTCGCTAAATCCATGTGTACCCTGCACGTACTGCTTCACTGGGCAAAACACGATTTGACCATCCATCCGAGAGACTGGCCATACAACTACACCTAAGTGGACAAAAGGAACCTTGTAGACTCTTTGATTTATGACTTTGAAGGCGTCCAACCATCATTCACAAACCAAATCTTTCCTAGCCTTCCAATCGAGAACTTAATTTAGAATCGATTATCGTCAATCCACACAGTAAGTTTAGCGGGCCATCAAGGGCCATGATATGTGTAGAGTTAACACTCATTATGGACCATCTCCATTTTTGAATCACGGTCGAGGTGCACTAGCGCTCGTACATGCATGAGAGACAAGAAAACATGGGTTTTCCTTCCATACCAACTTTGGCTTTCTCTGGGGAAAATTGTCATAATCTTAAGAGGGGCCATCCTCTACAAATCTAGACCATTAAGAGGGTAATTTGGGCCATCTAATGGGAAGATCGCAACCGCTTGATTTCCAGGCCAGCATTATTGACAACCACCACCATCGAAAAAAAAGTTCTTTGTGCTCTCTTCTCCTCATCTTCTTATTTGATTTTTTTTTTTTTTTTTTAAACTGAACAATTTTATATAAGCATAGCCAACTGGACAAAACTTATAGGCAATTCGGGATAGCTCTCCATAGCAAAAAAAAGATGGCGGCCAGCCTATCATATACCCAAACACAAAACCTACAAACAGGTACCCCTCAGCCTTCCCTGATATTTCTCAAACCGAGCTTATCCAGGAATAAGTTTCCTTTAATCTCCCTCCGAAGCTCACCTTCATTGTTGAGAAGCCGAAAGGACTGAGAGGAGCTCCCCCATCTCACAAGATCATCCGCTGGGTTGTTAGTTTCTCTAGAGGAAAAAGAAATAATGACTTGTATGCTCTGTTCCTAAGAAGATCAAACCTCACTTTCCAATACCACCGATTTCACGTGGGAGTAGAGCCATTGCAGAACAGGGACACCACCACCTTGGAGTCACTCCAAAACAATCTTAAGGAAACCCATGGTCACTGCTAAGGATAAACCATTGACAAGGGTGCAAGTCTTTCTTCTCATGTTTGTCACGAGCCAATTGTTGATATACATTCTTGGGCCATTCTCTAAGAGCATATGTTTTTGGAGTAACTGGTTGCTAAGATGGTATCAGAGCCTAAGGTTCTAAGTTCGAAACCCCTGGGAGGCATGTTCCCTCCATCTGTTTGCTCTGGTTTGGTCCATCTGTTCTGGTTCCGAGTTCGAACGTGTATACATTCTTGGGCCATTCTCTAACAGCATATGCTTTTGGAGTAACTAGTTGCTAAGACCAATAACCCTACTCCCTCTGCCAACCCCGCCACCACCTGATTGGCACGGGTTCCCACAAGAAGAGCCATCAACGTCTTCGGGGTCATGGGGTAAGGAATAACAATACCCAAAGCTTTAGATGCTTAAAAGCCTCGAGAGGGAAGGATCTTGGCAAAAGGAAGAAGGGGGCCTCCCAAAACTTAATCCTGGAAATGACCCTATGGGGGTCTCCTCTTAGAAGCGGGCTGCATTCTCCTTCCAAATTTCCCACATGATGAACCAGGGGAGGAGACCCCTCAACGTGGAGAGACAATCCCACATGGAAGCCTCACGCCACCGGTACTGGATGGCCCAACCTAGCAGGGGCTGACTGCCAACACATGCCACGCTAAAGAGAGATCTACAGTGGGCCCATAACTTTGAGGCAATAACCCACTAGAAAATAAGTGATGAAGAGATTCAAATTGGCTTCCCGTTTCATTGTCAAAATCCGCAATACACACACTTGGAAGCAAGACCGACTCCTCTGGCTTGGACTTTAGTATTAGTAGGCAAGAAAAGCTAGAGAATCAGCATGAAACTGCTAGATTCATCTGAATCATTCAAATGCTAATAAACCAAAATAGAAACCCGTCTTCTTTAATGTCGAAAAACCTAGTGCAGTGTAGATGGGTAAGGGATTAATCATCGTCTTTCCGCTCGGATAACTACTCCGAATCCAGGGAACTATTGGGAATCCTCAACCGATCTTCTTCGATCTCTTGAAGGAATGCTTGAATCCACAAGCAAAGAGAGTAAACCTCAAGGAAATTTTTATAAAAATCAATAATAATCTCTTCAAATGAATTAAAATAACTATTTAAAGCTCTAGATACTTAATAAAAATCCTAGATACGTAAATTAAGAATCCTAAATGAACTAGGAAAGAAAAATAATTCAAATTGGAAAGTTCACGCAAAATCTTCGCAACAGATTCACGCATGGTGGGGCGCCTGATGAACTCAAAAATCGTCCAAAGAGTTTGGACAAAATTCGAACAATTCGAGGCGCCTAGTCAGTGATGATCGGACTCTCGATGACATGGTCAGGCACCCGATGGCATGGTCGAGTGCCCGATGATGTGATGGTCGGGCGCTCGAAATTCAAAAATCTGTCCAATAACTCTCTGGACTATTCAGACTCATGGTCGGGCACCCGATGAACTGCGGTCAAACGCTTAGCTAGGCTAGTTTTTCTGAACTCTTGTGATCAACCTGTCGCTCCATTTGGCTTCCTTCCAATGGTCCACTTTCTTCATGTAGTCATCAGTGACCCCCTCTACACCAATCCCCTCCACTTGAAAAGAACTCGACCTGAGTTCTCGTTCGACTCAGGCTCATGGTATTTAAACAAATCTGCCACGTTGAATGTTCGTGAAATCTCGTATTCATCTGGGAGGTCCACCACATAAGCATTATCACCTAACTTTCTAAGAATCGGCACTGGCCCAATCTTCTTCCCTTTTAATTTGTTGTAAGTGCTGATGGGGAAGCGTTCCTTGCACAAATGGACCATCACTTGATCTTCTACCTCGAACACCTTGGCACGTAGATGCTTGTTGGCGTTCTTCGCATAATTCTCATTTGACTCGACAAGCTTAGTCCGTATTTCCGCATGAAACTCCGTGATTTACTTGGCCATGTGCTTCGCGGCGATGCTCTTGCTCGAAATCTTCGATAACGGAACTAAGTCAAAGGTGTGTCTGGGAATTTGTCCATAGACGATCTAAAATGGCAACTTTCCTATGGATCGGTTCACCATATTATTGAAGGCAAATTCGGCTTGTGACAGGGCCAAGTCCTATTGTTTTGGTTTATCTCTAGAAAGGCATCGGATAAGATTTCCCAACGTTCGATTTACTACTTCAGTCTGCCCATCCGTCTGTGGATGATTTACACTACTGAACTGAAGTTGTGTATCGAACCGATTCCACAAAGTTCTCCAAAAGTGACTCACGAACTTTGCGTCCCTGTCGGAGATGGTGGTCTTGGGGACGCCATGCAGTCTCACGATTTCTTGGAAGAAGAGATTGGCTACACCCATTGCGTCCTATATCTTCTTGCAGGGAATGAAATGAGCCATCTTCGAGAACCTGTTTACCACCACGAACACGGAGTCCATACCGTGTTATGTCTGTGGGAGACCTAGAACAAAATCTATGGAGATATCCTCCCAAGGGCCTTCAAGTACAACCAATGGGGTGTAGAGGCCTGTGTTTTGTGCATGTCCCTTGGACGATTGGTAAATGTGCCATCGCTGAACCATCTGACTAATGTCACGACCTAGATGAGGCCAATAGTATCGCTCTTTGACTAGAGCCTTCCTCTTGTCTCGACCCAAGTGACCTCCTAGGCCACCCCCGTGCAACTCAAGGATAATCTTCTCCCGGAGGGAGCATTGCGGAATACACAATCAATTTTCATAAAAGAGGAAACCGTCTTGGATAAGGAAATCACTCGGTCGACCTTCGTTACTTGTTAGCCATGTCTTTAAATTCATCATCTTCAGGGTAAAGCTCCTTGAGGTAGTTGAATCCGACAACCTTGATACTCATAATGATGAGAAGAGCGGCCCGGCAATGCATTAGCAACCTTGTTTTGATAGCCAAAATTATGCTTTAATAAAAAGTGAATTCCTGAAATCCACCTAGCATGTACATGGCTAACATTAGTCTGACTGTTAATAAATTTTAAGGCTTGATGATCAGTAAAAAGAATAAACTCCCTCTGAATAAGGTAGTGTCGTCAATGCCAAAGAATCTATATACCACTACGTATAACTCTATCTCATATGTGGACCACTTCTTGCTAGCCTCACTGAGCTTCTCATTATAGAAGGCTACGGGACTGCCCTTCTGAAATAAAACTTCACTAATACCTACATAAGATGCATCACAGTTTACTTCAAAGACCTTGTTGAAGCTAGGTAAAACAAGAACCCGGCGTAGATGATAACTTGTGTTTAATTTCAGCAAAGCTACGATCAGCTTCTTCCATCCATTGAAATGGTCCTTTATTTATACAGTCCGTGATCGGTGCTACAATCGTACTGAAATTTCTGACAAAGCAGCGATAAAATGTGGCCAACTCATAAAAACTGCGAACCTCATGGATGTTCTCGGGCGTAGGCCACTTAAGGATGAGCTTCACTTTATCTTCATCAACCCAGATATCAGTAGATGACACTACGAACCCCAAGAACAAAAGATGGTCCGTCATGAAGCTACATTTCTTTATATTCAGATACAACTTGTTTTCTTGTAGCACTTGAAGGACTTGCCTGAGGTGATCCACATGTTCTGCTTCTCCTTGACTATATATCAATAAGTCGTCGAAGTACTACGACGAACTTTCCTACGAATGGTTTTAGAGCTTGATTCATAAGGCGCATGAAAGTACTTGGGGCATTTGATAGCCCAAACGACATCACCAACCATTCGTACAACCCATCTTTAGTTTTAAAAGTTGTCTTCCATTCATCGCCTGAGCGGATATGAATTTGATAGTACCTGCTATGTAAATTCATCTTTGAAAACACCTTAGACGCCTCAAGCATATCCAACATGTCATCCAGTTGAGGAATAGGAAATCTGTACTTTATAATGATTTTGTTAATAGCCCTACTATCAACACACATACGCCAACTCCTATACTTCTTTGGCGTCAATAGGGTTGGGACTGCTAAAGGGCTCATACTCTCCATGAGTTACCCTTTGTTTAACAAGTCCTCCACCTAACCTTAGAGGATCTTGTTCTCCTTTGAGCTTATTCAGTAATGTGGTCAGTTGGGTAAACTAGCACTCGGGATTAGGTCGATGTGATGCTGAATATCCCACATAATTAGTGGTAGTCCATGAGGGAGATCTTTGGGCCAAATCTCCCCGAATTCATTCTACAGTGGTTGTAGGGTCGGTGGAATGTTTGAACCCTCTGAGTCTCCTCCCTTAACAACCATGGCATAGATTTCCACCTATCTCCCAATAGGAGGAGAAGAAAGATCCAGGGATGTCTTCTATGCTGTGGTGCACTTCTTCTAGGGAGGAAGGATGCCTGGTGCTTTCTCTTCAACTCTTATAGCCCTCATTCCCAGGTCCCCTTCGCTAGAAAAGTTTTCTGAATTTCGCCCATAAGTCTTTGTAATTTTATTTATAAGATCTTGTCCAAGCTAATTGCTAACAGACTTCAACCTTTACTCCCCAAGTTAATCTCTTTGGAGCAAGGAGCCTTCGTCCAGGGCAGATCTATAGCGGAGAGCATAGCTCTAGTTCAAGAAATCGTCAGGGACATTGGGAGAAAGGTTCAAGGGAGTAACATCATTTTAAAACTCGACATGGAGAAGGCTTATAACAGGGTTAATTGGAGCTTTCTTAAGGCAATTCTTGTGAAGTTCAACTTCAACCAGACTTGGGTTAGATTTGATGTAGGACGGATCGCTGACTATTTCATGGCCCAGATGGAGCAAAAGAAGACCGGACGGGTCGAAAGTGATCCGGACTGTCAGGACCGTGAATCGGTCGTATCTCACAATCCGGAATGAGTTACGGGACGTATAATATATCAATTTTGGGGTAGCTCGAGCTACTTTAGCCAACCACTCTGCTACGCCGGGTTGCCCAACCCGGAATCGCGAGAATCGACCGTATCGACGGTCATTAGGCTAGTTTATTTTCATTTTTACTATTTATAGTAAGTTTTAATTCCATCATAACTTTGCATCTGTAGGGTTTTAGAGTTAGTGCCCACATGAAAAGGGCTTAGAATATTTCATAGAACAACGTGGTTGAGGCCGTTTGATACTTTCTATTTTTGGCCGAAAACCAAGAGTTCTAGTAGGATTGAACGACTTCTATAAATAGTAAGCAAGTTGCGTTTTCTAGGAGTTTTAGTTGGAGTTGGATTTTGATACTTTACCTAGGGTTTAGTTTCCTATTTATATGCATTGTAATTTCGTTTTATTCATTCAATTATCAATAAATCTTATTTGGAATTTATTTCCTCTTTTTTCTTTTATTTCTTCTCGTGGATTCGAGAAACTATCGGTTAGGGAGACGGTGATCGACCTACCACGTCCTCCCTGCGTCAAGATTGGTGGATAACTGCTCGTCTAATAGCTGGTTCTCGGTGCCGGTTAATGGTTGGGCTTCGGGTTTCTTTAAATCCCCTCGGGGTTTGAGGCAAGGTGACCCTATCTCTCCATTCCTTTTCATCCTGGCTGTAGAGGTCCTGAGTCAATGATAAAAGGCTTTTTGAGAGAGGATATTGCCAGCCCTTTAAGACTCATAGGGGTTGCCCTCCCATCTCGCGCTTACTGTATGCGGACGACACGATGCTTTTCCTAAACGGTAGCAGTCGATCTCTAAGGTAGCTAAAGATTTGGATGAGGTACCAAGCTATCTTTGGTCAGAAAATTAACAAGGGAAAGAGCAGGTGCTTCGCAGCTACCAGCTTAGCTATCGGTGAACTGTGCTAGAGCTATTGAACGTGCCTTAGGGATCGCGACGTCCTCCGAAGGCTTTTCATACCTCGGAGTCCTGATTATTCAAGCCAGATCAATGACTTCTTATTTTCAGCCCCTCATGGAGAAGATTAGAAATCAAATGTTTGGGTGGAGGGACTGGTGCTTGTCTCAAGCAACTAAGGTGACCCTTATTTAGCATGTTTTGAGTAGTGTTCCAGTGTATACCCTAGCGGCTGCGGAAGTTCCTACCGGGACCATTTCGATGTTGAAGAGGCATTTTGTGGACTTTTTCTGGGGTTGGGAGAACAGAAGAAAGAAGCATCATTGGTCTAGTTAGAAGAGGATCGCCCTCCCCAAGGAGGAAGGTGGTCTGGGGATGAAGCTCCTTAAGGACGTTCTTATCAGCTTCAAGTACAAGTTGGCTTGGGCTATTTTTTATGCCAATGATAATAGTATTTGGGCATCCTTCATCAAATCCAAGTACAGTGGTGATTTCTCCGCCAATGGTAGTTCAGCAGGGAGGAGCTTTAGGTCCCCGTTCTGGAAAGGCATCCTAAGGTTGCGTCCATTCATCTAAGCTCAGGCGTGGTGGCTAATTGGCTCTGGAGAATGTGACTTCTCGCATG
>PVNU02002807.1:0-71879 GCA_003013855.2 Liriodendron chinense
CGCAACTCTGTGATTCCTTGTGCAATCTGAAATCTTCCGTATTATTCTATAAAGGGTACTTAGGGCTTCATCTAAAGGCATCCTAAAAGAGATTAGAGGTCGTGGGAAGTGAAGGAGAGCACCGTGGAGCGTCCACAACCACGTCGATTCTGAATTTTCAAATTTTTCATGCTTTTATTTAGTTTTTTCTTTTCGATTCTAGTTATAGTATGGCAATGCTCGACTAGAACCTCTCAGTTAGGGCTGAGGGGTGAAGCTTGTAGCCAATTTTCATATTTAATTCAGTTTAGTTCAGGTCCTTTCACTTTAAGTTTGGATTTTGAATATTCTAGTTTGAATAAAGTTGATATTTTAGAAGTTTTATGAGAGTTCATGTGCTCTGGACATGGATTCCTTGCAATTCTCTGAGATTATCATATTTGGCTTGATTAGATTCGAATTATGGTAACCCTTGAGCATGCCATAGTCCATAGGCATGGTTGTTACTCCGAAGGCTATAATTTTGAATACTATGTGATTGAATAGGACTAGAACTTGGAAGTTCAACTTAAGTGCGATTGAATGTGTTCAATGCTCTATCTTCCAACTAAATGAGAGATAGAACTTCGAATCTAGTTGTGTTTTATGCTTGGATTGATTGGATTGACATGGGATTGCTACAAGTGAATCCTTGAAAGCCTCAGTTCCTTTAAATTACTGATTCCTTTAAGTTACTTTTTTAAGTTAGCTCTCTTAATTGAAAACTCCAAATTGTTCCAATTCAAGTTGCTGGAATAATTTAGAATTGGTTTTTGAATTCCCTGTGGATCAACCTCGGTCTTACCGAGTTTATTACTACATCACAGCCTTACACTTGAGGCGAGCAAACACCTTGATCATAGTTTAATCCCTTGTCTAAACACCACCTAGGAGTCCAAATAGGTGTATTCCCCTAGGAAACCCATTTCCTACCATTTGTAGAGGAATCACCATTCTTTAGTACCTTCGGCATCTCTAATGGAGCATCACATGCAAGGTGGCTGATCTTAGAACTAAAGCATTGGCAAAGCAGCGGCATCAAAGATCGGGGGAGCACAAGGGTAGCTGATTCGAGCACGAGAGAGAAAGAAGAAGCAACCCAAAGTGGTGCTATAAAGGGGCTCAATTCGATAAGTAAGGTTGTCTTTGTTTGAACTCCATCCACTCAATTCCCTATGGGGTTGAGTGTTAGAGTTTGTTTAACAAACTGAACTAGAGTCATTTGCCAATCCTTGGCCTGTTTGTCGGCCTAAAGTCTAGGGACGTTAGTTGTTCTTTGGCCTGCTTGTCGGCCTAAAGTCTAAGGGTTGTTTGGCACTCCTTGGCTCATTTGTCGAGCCTAAACTTAGGGACGTTTGCCATTCCTTGGCATGTTTGGCGGGCCTAAACAAGTCTCGATAGGGAGCCACCACACAAGTGTGAGCGTGTAGGTTGGAGGAACCTTTAAACTCCTCGGTTGGGTGGATCCGAGTTAAAACTCCTTAGTTGGGAGGAACCAGATTTAAACTCCCCAATAAATGCCGGTGTGCTCAAAGGGGTTGAGTACTTGAACCGGGAGTGGAGTAGACAAGTAGTCGAACCACTATACATCATTGTGTTTGTGATTGTATTGGAGCTCATTTCTCATTATGAATTGTGTTATGTGTTTAATTATGAATGCATAATTAGGAATGTATGCTAGGCACTTGATAGGCAAATTCACACACACATGATGTACCTTCACTCCTAGAGTAGAGTTGAGCTTAGTTGATCCAACCCTCTATAGTCTACTTAGGTTGCATAGATTAGGTACTTGTTTTGTTTTTATCTTATGCTAGTCTATTGATTGGACCCACTTAGGCTTGGAAGCCGAAGTGTTAATCGCTTGCTTAGTTTAATTTGCTGAAATTGTTAAGTAGGTGAAAAGATTTTAAAAGGTCCTAATCACCCCCCTTAGGACTTAGCCATAATTCTAGTTGTTCCTTAAGCTTCTACAGGCATATGCGTAGGGTGTCATGTTAGACTACCCGACGTAATTTCATAATGATGATGCTAAAGGGTATACCTAGTTGGTCCAAGTCATCTAAGAGGTTATGGTTTTGGGTAGGTTCAAGGTAAGGCACACCAAAGCATCTCTTTTACCTGTTTTTTCATCCTTGATGCAGCTGGTCTGTCTTAAGTCTTCAGTCTTCGTCTTCATTAAGCTCAACCGACACTAGACTCACTAAATTAAGTAATTGACAAACAAGGTGCACTAGTATGCCATAGAAAAGTGCACTAACAATCTCCCCCTTTGTCAATTACTTACAAAAACCTAACCTACTAAAACAAAACCTGTCAATCCCTGCATCACAAAACATAGCAAATTAGTTTTGGTGGGACTTGATCTTTTTTTCCATTTTTATCAACAATTGACAAACTATTCTCTCCCCCTTAATGATACATCAATTAAGATTAAGGTAAGAGAAGATAGTATATCACAATAATAACTATAAGCATATGCTAACAAGGAGAGTATAGGGTGCATGAACTTTAAAATAGGAGTATGCTAAGGAACATGATTAATAAGAAAATGAAATTATCTAAGCATAGTTAATCATGTATAATTGGTTAGGGATATACATTTGCAATAAAAGCTCAAAGGGCTTACAGCCCAATCAACCAACCTCCCTAATGGTATATCAAGACCAATCCTAAGTAAAGATTAGCATACAATTAAGCATAAAATTATCATAATTGGTTAATCTAAGCAGTGAGATAGTCTAGCAGCAAATATATAAATAAAAGCAAGCTAAACTACCAAATTTGGGCTAATGAGGCTTGAATCCTCTTATTTGCCCGTACACACAAAAATGAGGCTGAAATCCTCAGATATTCCTATAGAATTACTTTCTAACTACCCTTACTAACTATGTTTAGTTTGAAAAGGCCTAAGGGTAATTAATTTCCTCAATACCCTCTTAAAATGTATCATGAGGTGAGGGGTTGGGAATTCCTTCTACTCCTAGAAGGGATAGCGGTAGGGATCCTTTCTTAGATTAGGGGGAAGAGAGGTAGTAGTAGAAGTCATGAGGGCTTTATCAATGTTTTGGCTCCCATCACTATGGAGTTTAGATTCGGACTCCTCTGTATAATCCCAAGTGGCAGCCATTGCCTTTCTCCCTTTCGGTTTAGGTCCGTTTGGACATTTCAGGGCAATGTGGCCACGATGATCACAACTATAACATCGGACGAATGTAGATTTGGATGATTTTCCTTTATGTTTATTACCCTTCTTGTTCTTCTTGTCACGGCTACTCCCTCTATCAAATTTGAGGAATCTTTTAAATTTTTTGTTTAACTTTTCTTCCTCATCTTCATCACTATCTTCCTCCGACTCACTCTTAATTTTCTTATGTTAGTGAAATGACTTTAGAGTGATGCTTTTCTTTCTAGAGGGAGCCTTAAAGTGTAGTTCATGAGTTTGTAGGGAACCTATAAGTTCTTCTACTTTCATGTTATTTATGTTTCTACACTCCTCTAAGGCTACTACCTTGGTGATAAATCTTTCCGGGAGAGACCTAAGTATTTTTCTACATATACGTCTTTCTAGAACCCGATCACCCAAGACAAATATGGAGTTGCAAATATCAAAAAGTTTTATATAAAACTCCATGAAAGTTTCAGTCTCTTCCATCCTAATATTTTCAAGTTTGGTGGTTAAGAACTGCAGCTTCGAGCGTCATACTATACTAGTTCCCTCGTAAGTAACCTCAAGTATATCCCATGCTTCTGTTACAATTGTGCATGTGAGAATGCGTTGAAATTCATCCAAGAAAATCACACAGCAAATCGCATTGAGAGCTTTGGCATTTGCCATGTATTGAGCTCTCTCACTGTCATTTCATTTTTCATCATCTTTGGGAATGATAATGTATTTCCCATCAATCTCCACTTGTTCGTTGGACAAGGCATATCCACATTGTGTGCTTAGCCACACTAGACGGTCCATGGATTGTAAGAAAATCCTCATCCTAGCCTTCCAATAGGCAAAGTTGGACTCGTCAAAGAATGGTGGACGGTTGGTGGTACCCCCATCTCTGTTAGACATCATGCTAGTGCTCCAGTACCGGATCTTACTCTAGACGGTTAAGTCCTTGAAGAGCAACCCGCTCTGATACCAATTGAAATTACACCTTTTGGAGTAAAGGCATATGTGTGCGAAAGCTTTGAGAGTGTTGAGCTCTTAATTGTGCATATTCTAGCACCAATCATCACTCATTGTGCGAGATTTTCATGATTTAAAGACTCATTGAATAGATGTTTGGTGATTGCAGGATTGAGAGTAGACTCCGCCTAATTGATGACAAAAGGACCCCATTTAGAACTATTTGAATGAAGATCAAGGAGGACCAAAGAAAAAAGAAGGAAAGAAGAAAAGAAGAACGAAGAAGAAAACAGGCAAGACCGGTCCTGACCGGTCGGCCATCTCCCCTTGATCTTCCAAGCTTGCTGGACTATTGATGAGCACACCGACCGGTCGTGACCGGTCGGCCAGTCAGTCCGACCGGTCAAGACTTGTTCGCTTCCCAAGTGTAAGGTTGCGATGTAGTAATAAACCGGTAAGACCGAGGTCGATCCACAGGGACTTATGTAGAATTTCACAAACTCATCCACAAGTATCTATTGAAATCTATTAACCAAAATGTTGGTATGAAATTGATATGAGTAACAAAAGCTGACTTAAATCGAAAGTAATTAATTATAAGAAGGCACTAGGGGTTCAAGGATCCACTTGTAGCAATCCTTGATGATCAATCCGATGTGGTTTCTTATTCTCTCAACTAGAGTCGACATTCAAGTCTATCTAGTCGGATGATAGAGCTGTTAAACCAAACAGTCTGTAATATGTAAGTTCTGTGCATAAGACTCACTCAATGTAGGCTGAGCTGAGCATGCTTCAATTGCATAGGTCATTCCCCTTTTCTATAGGTCCAGTTCTCAATCATAACCATCCTCAAGTCCTCTCACAGGACATGGCTAGATCAGGATTTGAACTAGATTCAAATCACATGCACAGTCCATACATATTCCAGAAAAACAGAAAAAATAGAACTTTGGTATGAAGTCCCTTCATGAAGAGCTTAGTACTAGAGCGCACTCCAATTCCTCGGATCATACAGGTCTAGACCGTTGCAAACGAATTAAGAAGCTAAGTAATTCATCCAAACATCCATGAGTCATCACAAGACTAAGAAAAATTACTTAAAAACTTGTATAAACTTCAAACCTTAGTTCATAATCATAAATTCCAAGCTAAAAACCACTTAACTACGAATCAAAACATCTTGGATTCACTACAAGCTTCACCTCTTAGCCCTAGCTAAGAGGCTTAGCTGCTCATGATCCAGGAAACATGAAATAACTACTAAAAGCATGAAAACAGCAAAGCAAACCAAAAGGAGTTGTGAAACTCCAATCTCCACTTCCACAGTCTCCAACCTCGCTTGAACCCTTCTCGGATACCCTAGGAACAATCCCTAGGTGTCTTTTTATAGTCTGGAGGCTCCACAACTTCGGAAGAATCGAGAAATTGCGTAATACTTACGCAACGCAGAGAAAATCGGACTATATCTGGAAGTTTCTAACTTCTTACGCATGGCCGACCGGTCATGACCGGTCGGCTTCAAGTGAAAAACACTCCAGCAACCATATCCGACCGGTCATGACCGGTCGGACGTGTACATTGACGTTCCAGCAACCATGTCCGACCGGTCATGACCGGTCGGATGTCTTCAACAATCCTCCAGCGATCATGGCCGACCGGTCATGACCGGTCGGCCTTATGCAATATCATTCCATCTTCATAGCTGGCCGGTCAAGACCGGTCTGGCCCTCTTGGCCGACCGATCATAACCGGTCGGCAGTCTTCATGCTTCTTCATTTCTTCATTTTCTTTCTTTCCTTGCTTCTTTCTTTCGCCTTCTCTCTTCTTTTCTTCTTTGGTCCTCAAGTAATCTCCATTAGAATAGTCCCAAACGAGCTCTTTATGTCTTCATTGAGTAGAGTCCACCCCTCAATCCTGTAGTCACAAAACATGCATTGGATTAGCTTACAAACCATACAAACCTTGCACAATGAGTGATGAATTGGGGTTAGAATATGCCACAATAAGAGCTCAACACACCCCCCAACCAGCATTTTGCTAGTCCCGAGCAAAACATGCGTGAACTAATCCCATCCTTCAAAACTCAACTCTCTTTCAGAAACCATCCTTCTATACATTCCAAGGTTCATAAGCTTAAGATTCAGAAACATTAGGCAACAGAGGTTGAAACCGTAAACCCTCAAAACATAATAAGCATTCATATGAAATTCCCGCTGATTGGTTGATAAATAGAAGGCTTGAACAAATTCATCCTAGTGTGGGTAGTGAAAATTCATCTCACGAGTTTCTAGGATTATCTTTTTCATAGATCAAGTAGACTATAGAACTCAAGGTACATAGAGCCACATCAAGCCAATGACAGGAATTTGCCTTACCGTCCTTCCGACGACTTTCACACTACGTCCCATTTCCGGCTTTGGTTACGGGTAGAACCATCCCCCGGTTGGTAGTAGGTAGCCCTAATCGGATTTTTTCCACCGTTTTTTCCACATTCCCAATTTCATCCTTCCTTTTCCTTTTTTTTTTAAATTAGATAGGATTTTTAAAATCCATATCTTTTCATTATTTTCCCATGGACAAGGATGGACAAAGTACCCCGGCCTGATTTCTCAATACCTTAATTCAAAGTCTAGCTAATCCATAAATCACATAATCCCTTCAACTCCTGAAAATCGTGTAATGTGAACTAGGTGTAAAAGTGTTCAGGTTTTCTATCAATCACAAAAATAGGGGAGTTCACATATAAAACCATTATGCTATGAGAGATTCCAGACATCCAGCCCCATACACTTCATATCTCCTCCTCTTATGCTCATATCAACTTGAATGCATAGAACCGGTGTTTTCCAAAAGAGTTTCGAATGTTTGAAAAATCGAAAAAATTTCCACATAATGCTTGAAATGTTGCAAAACGCTGGATTCATCCAAGTGATCCTACACCCCCCAACCAAATCTTGCATTGTCCTCAATGTAAAAGATGTGCAATGAGCAAAACATGAGAGCAATTTGAAAATAAAAGGGAGCGAGGAATGATAGTACCTGAGAGAGTGTAAAGTGAAAATCTTCCTCATTCTAACAAACCAATGAAAAGAAAACAAAAGCAGCAAAATCCTAATCCTAACTACTCTATACCTCCGTCAGACTAGGAGATCAATCATCCTGATACACAAGATCATTCAGGGGTATGGACATACCTTCTGAAGGAAATTTCTCAAAGAACGGCTTTAATCGCTGCCCATTTGCCTTAAAAATGTTGCCGTTCCTTGGATTCAACAGCTCGACAGTCCCGTACGGATAGACAGTTTGCACAATGTAGGGACCGGTCCACCGAGATCTCAATTTTTTCGAAAATAGATGTAAGCGAGAATTATACATGAGGACTTTTTGATTGATCGTGAATGTCTTGCGAAGAATATTCTTATCATGGAATATCTTCGTCTTGTCCTTGTAAATTCTCGCATTCTCATAAGCTTCATTCCAGATTTCTGCAAGTTCATTCAATTGTAGTTTGCGTAACGAACTTGCCTTGTCAGAATTGAAATTCATCTTCTTAATAGCCCAATATGCCCTATGTTCCAACTCCACGGGCAAGTGACAAGCCTTCCCATAGACAAGTCTATAGGGAGACATTCCAATAGGGGTTTTGAAAGCTGTACGGTAAGCCCAAAGCACATCGGTAAGACGAAGTGACCAATCCTTGCGATCGGGATTCACCGTTTTCTCTAGAATGTGTTTAATCTCCCTATTGGATATCTCAGCTTGTCCACTAGTTTGTGGGTGAGAGGGAGTGCTCACTTTATGTGTTACGCCATATTTCTTCATTAAGGCTGTAAAAGGGCGATTGCAAAAGTGAGACCCTCTATCACTTATGATGACTCGAGGCGTTCCAAATCGAGAAAGAATGTTTTCTTTTAAAAATTGAATGACCGTTTTATGGTCATTATTCCGGCAAGGGATGGCCTCGACCCATTTGGAAACATAATCAACGGCAAGCAGGATGTATAAGTTTCCAAAAGAAGATGGGAATGGGCCCATGTAATCGATGCCCCAACAATAAAAAAATTCGATTATTAAGATGGGATTGAGTGGCATCATATTTTCTACGGGAGATTCCTCCTAATTTCTGACAAGGTTTCACATGCTTTGCAAAACTCATGTGTGTCTTTGAACATGGTGGGCCAATAAAACCCACATTGCAGAATTTCGTTGTGGTCTTTTTAGCCGAAAAGTGGCCACCACATGCTTGAGAATGACAGAAGGAGATGATACTTTGTTGCTCATCATCTGGGGCACATCTCCTTATGATTTGATCGGGACAATACTTGAATAAGTATGGGTCGTCCCTAGGAATTTCCGTACCTCCGAGAAGAATCTATCCTTATCTTGCTTTTTCCAATATGTAGGAATTGTACCTGTAGCAAGATAGTTAGCAATGTCCGCATACCATGGCAATTGGGAAACAGCAAAAAGTTGTTCATCAGGGAACATGTCATTGATTGCAGTCGTTTCAGGGGAATCAGTGAGCACAAGTCGAGAGAGATGGTCAGCTACTACATTCTCTACTCCTTTCTTATCACGTATATCTATGTCGAATTCCTGGAGTAGAAGGATCCATCTTAACAACCGTGGTTTAGCGTCCTTCTTAGAGAGAAGATACTTAAGTGCGGCATGGTCTGTGAATATAATGATCTTGGATCCGATCAAGTAGGACCTAAACTTGTCCAAGGCAAAAACTACGGCTAAAAGTTCCTTTTCAGTAGTGGTGTAGTTTGCTTGGGCTGAGTTTAGGGTCCTACTTGCGTAGTAGATGACACATGGCTTTTTATCTTTTCTTTGGCCTAGCACAGCCCCAATAGCATAGTCGCTAGCATCGCACATAATCTCAAAAGGAAGGTTCCAATCGGGTGGTTGCATTATTGGGGCACATGTCAACATACCTTTAAGGGTGGTAAAGGCCTTTTGACATTCTTCATTCCACTCAAATGAATTTTCCTTTTGAAGTTGGTTACATAAAGGGCGAGAGAGTGAACTGAAGTCCTTTATGAACCTTCTGTAAAATCCTGCGTGTCCTAAAAAGGACTGCACATCTCGTATGCTTTTGGGTGGTGGAAGGTTAGAGATAAGATCAATTTTCGCTTTGTCCACCTCAATTCCATTTTGTGAAACGATGTGACCAAGTACAATTCCCTTTTGAACCATGAAGTGACACTTCTCCCAATTCAGCACAAGGTTCTTCTCTTCACATCTTTTCAGCACAGATTTTAAGTGCTCAAGGCACTCATCTAAGCTACAACCAAATACGGAAAAACCATCCATGAAGACTTCGAGAATGGTCCCCACCATGTCAGAAAAGATGCTCATCATACAACGCTGAAAGGTGGCAGGGGCATTACATAGTCCAAACGGCATCCGTCGATAGGCGAAAGTGCCGAATGGACATGTGACTATAGTCTTTTCTTGGTCTTCACGGGCAATTTCTATTTGGTTGTACCCTAAATAGCCATCAAGGAAGCAAAAGTGGGAATCACCCCCCAACCGTTCTAAAATCTGATCAACAAACGGTAGGGGAAAGTGGTCTTTCCTCGTGACAATGTTTAGCTTCCTGTAGTCAATGCACATTCTCCAACCGGTAGTGACTCTAGTTGGCACGAGTTCGTTATTGGCATTGGCTACGATGGTTATTCTGGATTTCTTATGCACCACTTGAGTTGGGCTCACCCTTTGGCTATCAGATATTGGGTAAATGATACCTACATCCAATAGTTTTCACCACTTCGGCCTTAACCACATCCTTCATGTTTGGATTAGTTGTCTTTGTGGTTGCCTGGATGTCTTTGCATTTTCCTCAAGGTGTATGCGGTGGGTGCAAATCAGTGGGTCTATGCCTTTGAGATCCGCAATTGTCCATCAAATGGCACTCTTGTACTCTAATAGAGTGGCTATTAGCCTACTCTCTTGTTCCTCATCCAAGTGGGAAGAAATCACCACTGGATATGTCTCATCTCGACCTAAATAAACATATTTTAGCTCACTTGGCAATGGTTTTAGGTCGAGTTTTGGTGCCTTGATGTTGGATGGGAGGGCCTTGTTCTCATTTACAGGCAAAGGTTCAATTGGGGCCCTCCATCTTTATTCTCAAGCACTGGCATCACATCTATAATGGCATCCATCTCTTGTGTTGTGACATCGTTCATCTCATGAGGATGGGCCACACATGCCTCCAAAGGGTCGGAAAATAGTGACAAGGGGACTGTATCCTCCACGAATGATTCAATCATGTTTAACTCGTGGACATCATCATCAACTTCCCGTGGTTGCTTGCATAAATCAAATATGTTAAGCTCAAGGGTCATATTTCCAAAGGATATTTGTACAAGTCCGTTTCTACAATTGATTATGGCATTTGAGGTAGCTAGAAACGGTCGTCCAAGTATGACGGGAATTTGAGCACAGGTGACTATCACGGGATGTGTGTCCAAGACAATAAAATCTACTGGGTAGTAGAATTTATCAACTTGGACTAGAACATCCTCTATCATTCCTCTCGGTATCCGGATGGATCTATCAGCAAGTTGGAGTGTGGTTTTGGTGGGTTTCAATTCACCTAACCCAAGTTGTTCGTAGACCGAATATGGAATGAGATTCACACTTGCCCCCAAGTCGAGTAGGGCTTGTTTAATCCGGTAGTCTCCTATGATGCATGAGATGGTTGGACTACCCGGATCCTTGTATTTTTGGGGCACCTCTTGTTTAATAATGGCGCTCAAATTCTCAGCCAAAAGAACTTTGTTGTGAACGTTGTGTTTCCTTTTGACTGTACACAATTCCTTTAGAAATTTGGCATAAGATGGTATTTGTTTTATTGCATCCAACAGCGGGATGTTGATCTTCACCTGTTTGAAACTTCCAGAATCTCCAGATTCTTATCTAAAGGTTTAGGTGAAATCAACCTTTGTGGAAATGGGGGCAACCGGCTTGTATTGCCTTTCCGGATCTTTCTCTTGTGGAATATTGTTTGGGCTATCATCCTCTTTGGGAATTTCCGGATCCTTAGGCTTTGGGGCCTTCACCGGATTAGATTTGTCAATTTCTTTCCCACTTCTCAAAGTGGTGATAGCTTGGACATGTTCTGTATGGTGGGAGGATGGGCTTGCATCTTGTATCTCATATTGGGTCCTTGGGTTAGGAAGAGGTTGAGCAGGAAGTGTGCCCTTCTCTCTAACACTAAGGTGAGCTTCAACTCTAGCCAGAGATGTTTTCAATTCATTGATGGCTTGGTTTGAATTTTGATTGAATTTCAATTGCTCTTGCATGAACCCATCTATTTTTAGAGAATTTGTCTTGTTGTACTCATTCTGGACCGATACGAATGCACCCAACATCTCTTCTAGTGATACTTTTGGAGTGTTGTTTGCATTTGCATTAGGCCCATTCCTCCAACTGAAGTTGGGATGGTTCTTCCAATTAGGATTAAACGTGTTTGAGTTTGGATCACCATATTGCTGTTGATAACTGTTTATGGCATTTATTTGTTCTTGTAAGATGCCTTGGACTGCTGAAAATGTGGGACAATCTTGTGTAGCATGTTGATTTCCAGCACAAATTTCACAAACAGTTTCAACGTCAATGGAGTTTATTGTTTCTCCTTTCCTTAATTCCATGGCTTCGACCTTTCTTGTAAGGCTAGCCAACCGTGAACTTATGCTATCTTCTTCTGATAAGACGTACATTCCTCCCTTTTCCTTTTGTTGGCCAGTCTTGGAAGTAGTTGGTTTCGATGTGTCCCTAGACTGTGCACTCTCAGCCAATTCTTCCAAATAATCCCATGCTTCATCAGCTTCTTTATTCATGAACTCCCCATTACACATCATTTCTACAAATTGGCGGATGGGTGAAGTCAGTCCTTCATAGAAAAAGCTTATAACCCACCAAATTTCATAGCCATGATGTGGGCATGCGTTTAATAGGTCCTTAAACCTCTCCCAACATTGGAAAAAGGTTTCATCTTCCTTTTGGGCAAAATTCATGATAAGGCGCTTCAGCATATTCGTTTGTAAGTAGGGAAGAATTTCTTTATGAATTCACTGTGCATATCAGTCCATGCACCAATTGATCTTGGCCTTAATGCATAAAGCCAGCCCTTAGCTTTATCTTTAAGGGTGAAAGGGAAGAATTTCAGTCTCACCACATCTTCCGTTACGTTTGCAAAGTGCATGGTGGTGATTACCTCATCAAACTCCTTAAGGTGTTGATAGGCACTTTCACTGTCTAAACCATGGAATTTAGGGAGGAGATTGATCACTCCCGGTTTCAAGTCTACGTTCCCTGCATTTGGTGGAAATACTATGCATGAGGGAGTGCTCGTTCTTGCAGGTTGCAAGAAATCACGTAAAGTCCTTGGTCGGGGAACATCCTCAACCACATTCTCCCCAGTTTCAGTTTGATTTTGGACCGGGTTAGGTTGATTTGCAGCCATATTTTCAGATAAAATTGGAGAGTCTAGATGTCTCCTAGCACATGGCTCTCTATCAATTCCTTTTACTATCCCCCCTTCACTTATGAGTCGGTTATTGGAATCCCGAGCCCAATGTGGCATGTAAAACCAAAAATAAGAAACAAAAAAGAAGGAAGAATTCTTCCTCCCTTTTCTTTACTCTTCTCTAAGACCGAAGCACAAGGTGTCTTGCAATGGCTAGGCCAGAAGCAAGGATAGAGACCGATTTCTCCTGGTCAATAGGGGTTCAGAGAACTCCCCACCCACTCTTTGAATCTTTTGAGAAAAAGTGCAGAAAAAGGAGAAAGAGGAGTAGAGATAAGAAAAGAAATCTCTTAGCACAAGGTGATCCAAGGCGGCAAAGCCGACCAATAGGAATCCAGGTGGCAAAAAGGCCGACCTTTCAGAGATCCAAAGGGAGTCTCCACCCACTCTACGAGAGATGAATAAGATAGGAATGAATAGGAGAAGGAGAAGAGTAAGGTTTAGAAAGATAGAACCTGATTCGCACTTGAAACTCTTGTATCTTCTTCAGCTTCCTAGAAATCCCTGAAAAGAAAAATCAAATAAACAAACTAAGTTAGTCCTAAAATCCTAAAAATCCTAAATAGATACTAATTTCAAAAATTTGTGAAAAACCGTAAAAAATCCCCGGCAACAGCGCCAAAAATTTGTTCGCTTCCCCAAGTGTAAGGTTGCGATGTAGTAATAAACTCGGTAAGACCGAGGTCGATCCACAGGGACTTATGTAGAATTTCACAAACTCATCCACAAGTATCTATTGAAATCTATTAACCAGAATGTTGGTATGAAATTGATATGAGTAACAAAAGCTGACTTAAATCGAAAGTAATTAATTATAAGAAGGCACTAGGGGTTCAAGGATCCACTTGTAGAAATCCTTGATGATCAATCCGCTGTGGTTTCTTATTCTCTCAACTAGAGTCGACATTCAAGTCTATCTAGTCGGATGATAGAGCTGTTAAACCAAACAGTCTGTAATATGTAAGTTCTGTGCATAAGACTCACTCAATGTAGGCTGAGCTGAGCATGCTCAATTGCATAGGTCATTCCCCTTTTCTATAGGTCCAGTTCTCAAGCATAACCATCCTCAAGTCCTCTCACAGGACATGGCTAGATCAGGATTTGAACTGGATTCAAATCACATGCACAGTCCATACATATTCCAGAAAAACAGAAAAATAGAACTTTGGTATGAAGTCCCTTCATGAAGAGCTTAGTACTAGAGCGCACTCCAATTCCTCGGATCATACAGGTCTAGACCGTTGCAAACGAATTAAGAAGCTAAGTAATTCATCCAAACATCCATGAGTCATCACAAGACTAAGAAAAATTACTTAAAAACTTGTATAAACTTCAAACCTTAGTTCATAATCATGAATTCCAAGCTAAAAACCACTTAACTACGAATCAAAACATCTTGGATTCACTACAAGCTTCACCTCTTAGCCCTAGCTAAGAGGCTTAGCTGCTCATGATCCAAGGAAACATGAAACAACTACTAAAAGCATGAAAACAGCAAAGCAAACCAAAAGGAGTTGTGAAACTCCAATCTCCACTTCCACAGTCTCCAACCTCGCTTGAACCCTTCTCGGATACCCTAGGAACAATCCCTAGGTGTCTTTTTATAGTCTGGAGGCTCCACAACTTCGGAAGAATCGAGAAATTGCGTAATACTTACGCAGCGCAGAGAAAATCGGACTATATCTGGAAGTTTCTAACTTCTTACGCATGGCCGACCGGTCATGACCGGTCGGCTTCAAGTGAAAAAAACTCCAGCAACCATATCCGACCGGTCATGACCGGTCGGACGTGTACATTGACGTTCCAGCAACCATGTCCGACCGGTCATGACCGGTCGGATGTCTTCAGTAATCCTCCAGCGATCACGGCCGACCGGTCATGACCGGTCGGCCTTATGCAATATCATTCCATCTTCATAGCTGGCCGGTCAAGACCGGTCTAGCCCTCTTGGCCGACCAGTCATGACCGGTCGGCAGTCTTCATACTTCTTCATTTCTTCCTTTTCTTTCTTTCCTTGCTTCTTTCTTTCGCTTTCTCTCTTCTTTTCTTCTTTGGTCCTCAAGTAATCTCCATTAGAATAGTCCCAAACGAGCTCTTTATGTCTTCAATTGAGTAGAGTCCACCCTCAATCCTGTAGTCACAAAACATGCATTGGATTAGCTTACAAACCATACAAACCTTGCACAATGTGTGATGAATTGGGGTTAGAATATGCACAATTAAGAGCTCAACAGACCGGTCGGCCAGAAATCTTTATATAGTCCAGAGCTTGCTGGATTGATTTCCCAGTGAAGCACGACCGGTCAAGACCGGTCGGCCATTTACTCAGACCGGTCAAGACCGGTCGAACGTGCGTAAGATGCGGACTTTCTAATTCTAGCGCCGAAAATCTCTGCACACTGCGTAAGCTTACGCAGATTCTGGAGAATTCTGAAGTTGTGGAGCCTCCCTACTATAAAAGGACACCTAGGGATCGTTCCTAGGGTATCTTAGAAGGGTTTAAGCAAGCTTGGAGGCGGCGGAAGTGGATTTCGGAGTTCCACAACTCCTTCTAGTTTGTTTTACTGTTTTTTATGAGTTTTTTTGTTGTTTCATGTTTCCTTGGATCATGAGCAGCTAAACCTCTTAGCTAGGGCTAAGAGGTGAAGCTTGTAGTGGATCTAAGATGTTTCAATTCATACTAAGTTGGTTTTAAGTTTGGAATTCATGTTTATGAACTATGGTTTGAAGTTTATACAAGCTTTAACTAGTTTTTCTTAGTCTTATGATGACTCATGGATGTTTGGGAGAATTACTTAAATTCTTAATTGGTTTGCATTAGTCTAGACCTGTATGATCCGAGGAATTGGAGTGCGCTCTAGTACTATGATCTTCATGTGGGGACTTCCTACCAAAGTTCTGCTTTTCTGAATTTCTGTAATGTGTATGGACTGTGCATGTGAGTTGAATCAAGTTCAAATTGTAATCTAGCCTTGTCTTGTGACAGGACTTGAGGATGGTTATGGTTGTGAACTGAACCTTTTGGAATTAGGACTGACCTATACAATTGAGCATGCTCAGCCTAGCTTACATTGAGTGAATCTTATGCATTGGACTTACATATAACAGATTGTTTGGGTTAACAGCTCTATCATCCGACTAGATAGATCTTAATATTGATTCTAGTTGAGAGAATGAGAAACCACAGCGGATTGAACATCAAGGATTGCTGCAAGTGGATCCTTGAACCCCTAGTGCCTTTTTATCATTATTTACTTTCAATTTAATTCAAAATTGTTACTCACATCAAATTCATACAAAAACCTGGTTGTTAGCTTATCAATAGAAACTTTTGGATGTGTTTGTGAAATCCTACATAAGTCCCTGTGGATCGACCTCGGTCTTACCGAGTTTATTACTACATCGCAACCCTACACTTGGGGAAGCGAACAAGTTTTTGGCACCGTTGCCGGGGACTTTGACGGTTTTTCACAAATTTTTGAAATTAGTATCTATTTAGGATTTTTAGAATTTTAGGACTAACTTAGCTTGTTTATTTGATTTTGCTTTTCAGGGATTTCTAAGAAGCTGAAGAAGATACAAGGATTTCAAGTGCCGAATCATGTTCTATCCTTTTAAACATTCCTCTTCTCCTTCTCCTATTCATTCCTATCATATTCATCTCTTGTAGAGTGGGTGGAGACTCCTTTTGGATCTCTAAAAGGTCGGCCTTGTGCTACCTGGATTTCTATTGGTCGGCTCTGCCGTCTTGGATCACCTTGTGCTCAGAGATTTCTTTTCTCACCTTTACTCATCTTTCTCCTTTTTCTGCACTTTTTCTCAAAAGATTCAAAGAGTGGGTGGGGAGTTCTTTGAACCCCTATTGACCAGGAGAAATTGGTCTCTATCCTTGCTTCTGGCTTAGCCATTGCAGGACACTTTGTGCTTCGGTCTTAGATAAGAGTGAAGAAAGGGAGGAAGAATTATTCTTTTTCTTTGTTTCATATTTTTGGTTTTGCATGCCACATTGGGCTCGGGATTCCAATAACCAACTCATAAGTGAAGGGGGGATTGTAGAAGGAATTGACAGAGAGCCACGTGCTAGGAGACATCTAGACTCTCCAATTTTGTCTGAAAATATAGCTGTGAATCAACTTAATCCAATGGTCAATCCTAATCAGGACCAAAACCAAACTGAAACGGGGGAGAATGTGGTTGAGGATGTTCCTCGACCTAGAACTTTACGTGACTTCTTGCAACCAGCAAAAGCGAGCACTCCCTCATGCATAGTATTTCCACCAAATGCAGGGAATGTGGATTTGAAACCGGGAGTGATCCAACTTCTCTCTAAATTCCATGGATTAGACAGTGAAAGTGCCTATCAACACCTTAAGGAGTTTGATGAGGTAATAACCACCATGCACTTTGCTAATGTGACTAACGATGTGGTGAGACTTAAATTCTTCCCTTTTACTCTTAAAGATAAAGCAAAAGGTTGGCTTCATGCATTAAGGCCAAGATCAATTGGTGCATGGACTGATATACATAGGGAATTCATAAAAAAATTCTTCCCTACTCACAAAACAAACATGTTGAAGCGCCTTATCATGAACTTTGCCCAAAAGGAAGATGAAACCTTCTTCCAATGTTGGGAGAGGTTTAAGGACCTATTAAATGCATGTCCACATCATGGCTATGAAATTTGGCGAGTTATAAGCTTTTTCTATGAAGGACTGACTTCACCCATGTGCCAATTCGTAGAGATGATGTGTAATGGAGAGTTCATGAATAAAGAGGCTGATGAAGCATGGGATTATTTGGAAGAATTGGCTGAGAATGCACAGTCTTGGGATACATCAAAACCAACAAATTTCAAGACTGGCCAACAAAAGGAAAAAGAAGGAATGTATGTCTTATCAGAAGAGGATAGCATAAGTGCACGAGTGGCTAGCCTCACAAGAAAGGTCGAAGCCATGGAATTGAGGAAAGGAGAGACGATTAACTCCAATGACATTGAAACTATTTGTGGAATTTGTGTCGAAAATCAACATGCAACACAAGAGTGTCCCACAATTTCAGCAGTTCAGGACATCTTACAAGAACAATCAAATGCCATAAACAGTTATCAACGACAATTTGGTGCTCCAACCTCAAACATGTTTAATGCTAGTTGGAAGAACCATCCCAACTTCAGTTGGAGGAATGGACCCACTGCGAATGCAACCCCTATCCCTCAAGCTCAACCTATACTAGGTCCATCTCTAGTCATTACTCCAAAAGTGACGCTAGAGGAGATGTTGGGTGCATTCGTATCGGTCCAAGCTGAGTATAATAAGACAAATTCTCTGAAAATAGATGGGTTTATGCAAGAGCAATTGAAATTCAATCAAAATTCAACCCAAACCATCAATGAATTGAAAACTTCAATGGCTAGAGTTGAATCTCATCTTAGTGTTAGAGAGAAGGGCACACTTCCTGCCCAACCTCTTCCTAACCCAAGAACCCAGTTTGAGATACAAGATGCGAGCTCATCCTCTCACCACACGGAACATGTTCAAGCTATCACCACTTTGAGAAGTGGGAAAGAAATTGACAATTCTAATCCGGTGAAGGCTCCAAAGCCTAAGGATACGAAAATTTTCAAAGAGGATGATAGCTCAAACAACACCCCATAAGAGAAAGAACCGAAAAGGCAATACAAGCCGGTTGCTCCGTTTCCACAAAGGTTGATTTCACCTAAACCTTTAGATAAAAATCTGAAAATTTTAGAAGTATTCAAGCAGGTGAAGATCAACATCCCGCTGTTGGACGCAATAAAACAAATACCATCGTATGCCAAATTTCTAAAGGAATTGTGTACAGTCAAAAGGAAACACAATGTTCACAACAAAGTACTTTTGACCGAGAATTTGAGCGCCATTATCAAACAAGAGGTGCCCCAAAAATACAAGGATCTGGGTAGTCCAACCATCTCATGCATCATAGGAGACTACCGGATTAAACAAGCCTTACTCGACTTAGGGGCAAGTGTGAATCTCATTCCATACTCGATCTACGAGCAACTTGGGTTAGGTGAATTGAAACCCACCAAAACCACACTCCAACTTGTTGATAGATCCATTCGTATACCAAGAGGAATGATTAAGGATGTTCTAGTCCAAGTTGATAAATTCTACTACCCGGTAGATTTTATTGTCTTGGATACACATCCCGTGATAGGCACTGGTGCTCAAATTCCCGTCATACTTGGACGACCGTTTCTAGCTACTTCAAATGCAATTATTAATTGTAGAAACGGACTTGTACAAATGTCCTTTGGAAATATGACCCTTGAGCTTAACATATTTGATTTACGCAAACAGCCACGGGAGGTTGATGATGATATCCACGAACTAAACATGATTGAATCATTCGTGGAAGATACATTCCCCTTGTCACTATCTTCCGACCCTTTGGAGGCATGTGTGGCCCATTCTCCTGAAATAAATGATGACACAACACAAGAGATGGATGCCATTCTAGATGTGATGCCGGTGCATGATAATAAAAGATGGAAGGCCCTATTTGAGCCTTTGCTTGAAAACGAGAACAAGGCCTTTCCATCCAACATCAAGGCACCAACACTCGACCTAAAACCATTACCAAGTGAGCTGAAATATGTTTATTTAGGTCGAGATGAGACATACCCAGTGGTGATTTCTTCCCACTTGGATAAGGAACAAGAGAGTAGGCTAATGGCCACTCTATTAGAGAATAAGAGTGCCATTGGATGGTCAGTTGCGGATCTCAAAGGCATAGATCACTGATTTGTACTCATCACATACACCTTGAGGAGAATGCAAAGACATCCCGGCAACCACAAAGACGACTAAATCCAAACATGAAGGATGTGGTTAAGGTCGAAGTGGTGAAACTATTAGATGTGGGTATTATTTATCCAATATCCGATAGTTAATGGGTGAGCCCAACTCAAGTGGTACCTAAGAAATCTGGAATAACCATCGTAGCCAATGCCAATAATGAACTCGTGCCAACTAGAGTCACTACCGATTGGAGAATGTGCATTGACTACAGGAACCTAAACACTGTCACGAGGAAAGACCACTTCCCCCTACCGTTTGTTGATCAAATTTTAGAACGGTTGGCGGGTCATTCCCACTTTTGCTTCCTTAATGGCTATTCAGGGTACAACCAAATAGAGATTGCCCGTGAAGACCAAGAAAAAACTACATTCACATGTCCATTCGGCACTTTCGCCTATAGACGGATGCCGTTTGGATTATGTAATGCCCCCGCCACCTTTCAACGTTGCATGATGAGTATCTTTTCTGACATGGTGGGAACAATTCTCGAAGTCTTCATGGATGATTTTTCCATATTTGGTTGTAGCTTTGATGGGTGCCTTGAGCACTTGAAATCTGTGCTGAAAAGATGTGAAGAGAATAACCTTGTGCTGAATTAGGAGAAGTGCTACTTCATGGTTCAAAAGGGAATTGTACTTGGTCACATCGTTTCACAAAATGGAATCGAGGTGGATAAAGCGAAAATTGATCTTATCTCTAACCTTCCACCACCCAAGAGCATACGAGATGTACGGTCCTTTTTGGGACACGCAGGATTTTACAGAAGGTTCATAAAGGACTTCAGTTCACTCTCTCGTCCTTTATGTAACCTACTTCAAAAAGAAAATTCATTCAAGTGGAATGAAGAATGTCAAAATGCCTTTACCACCCTTAAAGGTATGTTGACATGTGCTCCCATAATGCAACCACCTGATTGGAGCCTTCCTTTTGAGATTATGTGCGATGCTAGCGACTATGCTATTGGGGCCGTGCTAGACCAAAGAAAAGAGAAAAAGCCATGTGTCATCTACTATGCAAGTAGAACCCTAAACTCAGCCTAAGCAAACTACACCATTACTGAAAAAGAACTTTTAGCCGTAGTTTTTGCCTTGGACAAGTTTAGGTCCTATTTGATTGGATCCAAGATCATTATATTCACTGACCATGCCGTGCTTAAGTATCTTCTCTCTAAGAAGGATGCTAAACCACAGTTGTTAAGATGGATCCTTCTACTCCAAGAATTTGACATAGTAATTCGTGATAAGAAAGGAGTAGAAAATGTAGTAGCTGACCATCTCTCTCGACTTGTCCTCACTGATTCCCCTGAAACGACTGCGATCAATGACATGTTCCCTGATGAACAACTATTTACTGTTTCCCAATTGCCATGGTATGCGGACATTGCTAACTATCTTGCTACAGGTACAATTCCTACACATTGGAAAAAGCAATATAAGGATAAATTCTTCACCGAGGTGCGAAAATTCCTATGGGATGACCCATACTTATTTAAGTATTGTCCCGATCAAATCATAAGGAGATGTGTGCCAGATGAGGAACAACAAAGTATCATCTCCTTCTGTCATTCTCAGGCATGTGGTGGCCACTTTTCGGCTAAAAAGACCACAGTGAAAATTCTGCAATGTGGGTTTTATTGGCCCACCATGTTCAAAGACGCACATGAGTTTTGCAAAGCATGTGAACCTTGTCAGAAATTAGGAGGAATTTTCCGTAGAAATATGATGCCACTCAATCCCATCTTAATAATCGAAATTTTTTTATTGTTGGGGCATCGATTTCATGGGCCCATTCCCATCTTCTTTGGGAAACGTATACATCTTTCTTGCCGTTGATTATCTTTCCAAATGGGTCGAGGCCATCCCTTGCCGGAATAATGACCATAAAACGGTCATTCGCTTCTTAAAAGAGAATATTCTTTCCCAGTTTGGAATAGCTCGAGTCATCATAAGTGATGGAGGGTCTCACTTTTACAATCGCCCTTTTGAAACCTTAATGAAGAAATATGGCGTAACACACAAAGTGAGCACTTCCTATCACCCACAAACTAGTGGACAAGCTGAGATATCCAATAGGAAGATTAAACACATTTTAGAGAAAATGGTGAACCCCAATCGCAAGGATTAGTCACTTCGGCTTACCGATGCACTTTGGGCTTACCGTACTGCTTTCAAAACCCCTATTGGAATGTCTCCCTATAGACTTGTCTATGGGAAGGCTTGTCACTTGCCTGTGGAGTTGGAACATAGGGCATATTGGGCTATTAAGAAGATGAATTTCAATTCTGACAAGGCAAGCTCGTTGCACAAACTACAATTGAATGAACTTGCAGAAATTCATAACGAAGCATATGAGAATGCGAGAATTTACAAGGACACGACGAAGATATTCCATGACAAGAATATTCTTCGCAAGACATTCACGATCAATCAAAAAGTCCTCATATATAATTCTCGCCTACATCTATTTCCGGGAAAGTTGAGATCTCGATGGACCGGTCCCTACATTGTGAAAAATGTCTATCCATATGGGACTGTCGAGTTGTTAAATCCAAGGAACGGCAACATTTTTAAGGCAAATGGGTAGCGATTAAAGCCGTTCTTCAAGAAATATCCTTCCGAAGGTGTGTCCATACCTCTGATTGATCCTGTCTACCAGGATTATTGATCTCCTAGTCTGATGGAGGTGTAGAGTAGTTAGGATTAGGATTTTGCTGCTTTTGTTTGTTTCTACTTAGGTTTATTAGAAGGAGGAAGAATTCCACTCTTTCAGGTACTCTCATTCCTCACTCCCTTTTATGTTTAAATTGCTCTCATGTTTTATTCAATGCACATCTTTTACATTGAAGACAATGCAAGATTTGGTTGGGGGTGTAGGATCACTTGGATGAATCCAGTGTTTTGTAACGTTTCGAGCAATAATGTAGAAATTTTTAGCTTTTTTTAAAATTCAAAACTCTTTTGAAAATTTTGATTCTATGCATTCAAGATGATATGAGTGTAAGAGGAGGGGATATGAAGTGTATGAGGTTGAAAATCTTGATCTTCTCTTGGCATAATGGTTTTATATGAGAATTCCCCTAATTCTGTGATTGATAAAAAATTTGAACACTCTTACACCTAGTTCACATTACACAATTTTCACGAATTGAAGGGATTATGTGATTTGTGGATCAGTTAGATTTTGATTCAAGGTGTTGAGACATCAAGCCGGGGTACGTTATCCATCCTCGTCCATGGGAAAACAATGCAAGATAAGGATTTCTAAAAATCCTATCTAAATTAAAAGAAAAAGGAAAAGGAAGGATGAAATTGGGAATGATGGAAAAATGGTGGAAAATTCCGATTAGGGTTACCTACTACTAACCGGGGGATGGTCTACCCGTAACCAAAGCCGAAAATGGGACGTAATGTGAAAGTCGTCGGAAGGATAGTAAGACAAATTCCCGTCATTGGCTTGTTGTTGCTCCATATATCTTGAGATCTATGGTCTGGTTGATCTATGAGGAAGATAGTCCTAGAAACTCATGAGATGAATTTTCACTATGCACACTAGGTTGAATTTGTTCAAGTTCGTCTATCTATCAACCAATCAGCGGGAATTTCATATGAATGCTTATCATGTTTTGAGGGTTTGCGGTTTCAACCTCTGTCGCCTAATATTTCTAAATCTTACACTTGTATGTCTTGGGATATATAGAAGAATGGTTTCTGAAAGAGAATTGAGTTTCGAAGAATGGAATTAGCTTCACGCATGTGTTGCTCGGGACTAGCAAAATGCTGGTTGGGGGGTGTGTTGAGCTCTTAATTGTGCATATTCTAGCACCAATTCATCACTCATTGTGCGAGATTTTCATGATTTAAAGACTCATTGAATGCATGTTTGGTGATTGCAGGATTGAGAGTGGACTCCGCCTAATTGATGACAAAAGGACCCCATTTAGAACTATTTGAATGAAGATCAAGAAGGACCAAAGAAAGAAGGAAAGAAGAAAAGAAGAACGAAGAAGAAAACAGGCAAGACTGGTCATGACCGGTCGGCCAGGAGGGTCATGACCGGTCCAGACCGGTCGGCCATCTCCCCTTGATCTTCCAGAGCTTGCTGGACATATTGATGAAGCACACCGACCGGTCGTGACCGGTCGGCCAGGCCAGTCCGACCGGTCAAGACCGGTCGGCCAGAAATCTTTATATAGTCCAAAGCTTGCTGGATTGATTTCCCAGTGAAGCACGACCGGTCAAGACCAGTTGGCCAGTTACTCAGACCGGTCAAGACCGGTCGGACGTGCGTAAGATGCGGACTTTCCAATTCTGGCACCGAAAATCTCTGTGCACTGCGTAAGCTTACGCGGATTCTGGAGAATTCTGAAGTTGCGGAGCCTCCCTACTATAAAAGGACACCTAGGGATCGTTCCTAGGGTATCTTAGAAGGGTTTAAGCAAGCTTGGAGGCGGCGGAAGTGGATTTCGGAGTTCCACAACTCCTTCTAGTTTGTTTTACTATTTTTTATGAGTTTTTTAGTTGTTTCATGTTTCCTTGGATCATGGGCAGCTAAACGTCTTAGCTAGGGCTAAGAGGTGAAGCTTATAGTGGATCTAAGATGTTTTAATTCGTACTAAGTTGGTTTTAAGTTTGGAATTCATGTTTATAAACTATGGTTTGAAGTTTATACAAGCATTAAGTAGTTTTTCTTAGTCTTATGATGACTCATGGATGTTTGGGAGAATTACTTAAATTCTTAATTGGTTTGCATTAGTCTAGACCTGTATGATCCGAGGAATTGGAGTGCGCTCTAGTACTATGATCTTCATGTGGGGACTTCCTACCAAAGTTCTGCTTTTCTGAATTTCTGTAATGTGTATGGACTGTGCATATGATTTGAATCAAGTTCAAATTGTAATCTAGCCTTGTCTTGTGACAGGACTTGAGGATGGCTATGGTTGTGAACTGAACCTTTTGGAATTAGGACTGACCTATGCAATTGAGCATGCTCAGCCTAGCTTACATTGAGTGAATCTTATGCATTGGACTTACATATAACAGATTGTTTGGTTTAACAGCTCTATCATCTGACTAGATAGATCTTAATATTGATTCTAGTTGAGAGAATGAGAAACCACAGCGGATTGAACATCAAGGATTGCTGCAAGTGGATCCTTAAACCCTTAGTGCCTTTTTATCATTATTTACTTTCAATTTAATTCAAAATTGTTACGCACATCAAATTCATACAAAAACCTGATTGTTAGCTTATCAATAGAAACTTTTGGATGTGTTTGCGAAATCCTACATAAGTCCCTATGGATCGACCTTGGTCTTACCGAGTTTATTACTACATCGCAACCCTACACTTGGGGAAGCGAACAGAGAGCAACTAGTATTATGGCTAAGTCCTATGAGGGATTACGACCTTTTAAAATTATTTTTACCCACTTAACAGTTTTAACAAATTAAACTAAGTAAACAAAAACACTTCGGCTTCCAAGCCTAAGTGGGTCCAATCACACGACTAGCATATTATAAACAATACGCAACCTAGTCTAAGCATGCATAGATACTCAAATGATTAAACAAATCAAGCTCTTAATCTATGCAACCTAAGTAGACTATAAAGGATGGATCAATTAAGCTCAAGTCTGCCCAACTAAGTGAAAGTACATCTTGTGTGTGGATGTGCCTATCTAGTGCCTAGCATACATTTCTATCAAGCATTCATAATCAACAATTAAACATAAAATTCTAAGATAACAATGTGCTCAAATACAATGACAAACACAAGCATGTATAGTGGTTCGACTACTTGTCTACTCCACTCCCGATTCAAGTACTCAACCCCTTTGAGCACACCGGCATTCACTAGGGAGTTTAAATCTGGTTCCTCCCAACCAAGGTGTCTTAAATCAGTTCCACTCAATCGAGGAGTTTTCAAGTTCGTCCCAACCTATGGGACCTACTCAAGGTCACCTCAAGTCCTACTCAAGGACAACTCACGTTCACTCCCGTGTCGGAGGCTCCCTCTTGGAGACTTTGTTTAGGCCCACCAAACGTGCTAAGGAGTGCTAAACAACCCCTAGTCTTTAGGCCGACAAACGTGCCAAGGAACGGCCAACGTCCCTAGAGTTTTAAGCTCAACTAATAAGCCAAGGATCGACAAACGACCCTAGTTTGAGTTTGTCAAACAAACTCTACACTCAACTCCCACGGAGAATTGAGTGGAAGGACTCTCTACAATGACAACCTTACTTGTCAGATGAGCCCCTTGTTCAGCGCCGGATGGGTTGCTTGATCTCTGCTCTCCCGTGCTTCAATCAGCTTCCCTTGCTCCCCGGATCGTGTTGCCGCTGCGCCGTCAATGCATCAGCTACACTTGATCAACCACCTGCAAATGATGTCTTTGAGATGCCCAAGGTGATAGGAGGGTAGGTTTGAGATCTCTACAACTTATGGGAATGGGTTTCCTATAGAGTCTCACCTACAAAGATCTCATCATAGAGTATTGGATAGGAATATGACTATCAAGATCAATCCAATCTCTAGAGATCAAAAGAGGGACAAGTGCATCTTCTTCTTGAGCTTAGAATGCTCCATACTTGTGATGAATCATAAGGAAGATCACTTGTTTAGGTTAGGAATAGAGCTCTTAATGATCTTCAACAATGATGGCTTCTATTTCCTCAAAATCCTCTCTTCTAGCTAAAAATGAATCCCCCTCTTTAAATAGGTTTTTGCCAACGGTAAAAATAAGAGCAGATTCGCGCATCTCCGATTGATCGGAGACATGTCCGATTGATCGAAAATCTGTCCAATGAAATCTCTGGAAGATATTCCGATTAATCGGAATCATATTCTAATTAATCGGACGGACTCCTTCTAATGGATCGGGAGTCTGTCCAATAGATTGAAAATTTGTCCAGTGAATTTCAAACTTTGCTGAAATAATTTTTGATTGATCGGGACTTCTGTCCGATCGATCGAAGTCTAATCGGAACTCCTATCCGATTGATCGGAGTCCTATCAGAAACTGTTATTTGAGTTGTTTTGTTTACATCAACTTCCACCTCTTTAATTAATCTAACTTATCATGTTTTTCATTGAATTCTAAGACTAATGATGATGCTAAAGGGTATACCTAGTTGGTCCAAGTCATCTAAGATGTTATGATTTTGGGTAGGTTCAAGGCAAGGCACACCAAGGCATCTCTTTTACATGTTTCTTCATCCTTGATGCAACTGGTCCGTCTTGAGTCTTCGGTCTTCGTCTTCAGTAAGCTCAACCGACACTAGACTCACTAACCTAAGTGATTGACAAATAAGGTGCACAAGTATGCCACAGAAGAGTGCACTAACAAACTTAACTCTCCCTTCGAAACTATATTTCTATAAACTTCAAGATATATAAGTGCAAAATTTGGAGAAATTTAGTGATAAGAAATTGAAATCTTAAACTCCCCAAACATAATAAGTGTTCACATAGAATCCCTACTGATTGATTGATAAATAGAAGAATCTGAACATTTACGGTCTAATGTGCATAGTGAATGTTCATCTCATGAATTTTTAGGATTATCTTCTTTATAAATCAATTAAATTAAGGATCTAAAAGTGTACAGAACAACCAAATGCCTATGACAAGAATTTGCCTTACCGTTCCTTCGACGGCTTTCATACTACTTCCCATTTCCAGCTTTGGTTACGAGTAGACCATCCCATGGTTGGTAATAGGTAACCCTTTTCAGAATTTTACATATATTCAATAATTACCATACTTTCTTTCTCCTTTTTTTTTCTTTTCCTTTTCATACACATTAGATAGGATTTTTAGAAATCTATATCTTTCGCTCTTTTCTCTTATTTTCTTATGAACAAAGATGGACAAAGTTCTCCGGCTTGGTTCCTTAACACCTTAGACCTTAGTCTAACTAATTTACAAATCTACATAATCCCTTCAACTCAGGAGAATCATGTAATGTCAACTAGACTCAAAAGTGTTCAAACGTTCTATCGATCATATAAATAGGAGAATTCATATAGAAAACTATTATATTATAGGTAATTCAAGGCTTTCAAAATCAATCACTTCATCTCTCTTTCTCTCATACTCGTAACATCCTAAGTGCATAGAAATAAATTTTTCCAAAAGAGTTTTCATACAAAAATTGCTCGAAGTGTTACAAAACACTAGATTCATCTAGGAATCTCACCCCCAACGAAAATCTTGCATTGTCCTCAATGTAAAAAGATATGCAATAGCCAATGACATGAGAACAATGATATAAATAAAGGAGAGTGAGAACGAGAGTACCTGATAGAGTCGATCATGGAAATCTACAACTTCCAATAGCTAAACAAATCAAACTAATAAAACTAGTCCATACCTTCGTCAGACTAGGAGGTCAATCTTAATATACATGATCATCCAAAGGAATGAGATCTAGCAGGATTAGCAGTTGGAGTAAAAGGTTTTTCAGTAATATCATCCACCATCTTGCTTCATAATGCATATGAGTGATATTCATCGTTCTAATCCATTGAAAATCCTGCTGAAAAAGTTCAGCGGGTTTCTCAAAGTTATCACCCCATGTGTTGGATAGGCCTCTAAACATAAAATTTATGCATAATATATGATGAAATGGGGCTAGAATATGTATTATTCGAGGCTCAATAGTATGCTCTTGCGATTATCTTCTAGTAAGTTTGTGAATGTGATAGGGCTCGCTTGCGTTTTTCATTTGCGAGATGTAACTGATTGTAGTGAACTTGCAACCATTCTCCTTCTTCGACCTTTCTTTCTAGCAATATTCACAATGATGGGATCTCGACTTTGACTAGTAAGACGACTTCCATTCTGTATGTAAGTTCATAAGAAGTGGTGCTCGTTGCAGTACAGATAGATGTTCAATAGGCCCAAAGTTCATAAGGAAGTATTTCTAACCAGTCATGGCAGGTTTTTACCATCTTTTCGAGGATGTGAATGAATGTCTTATTGATAGCTTCAACCCCTCCATTCATATACGGTCGATAAGGGCTTGAGCGTCGATGCTTGATTTTGAGTTGCTCGAGGAACACTTCAACTTTTTGATTGAGTTAGTACCGGACCAGTATTCACTGGATATTAGTGTTGTAGATATCATGATTTCCCTAAAAATTGTACATCCCTTGTTTCAATTCAGACCTAGGATGGTAAGTACTGCCTACTCCTTAGTTGAGTCATCATTCTATGAACACCCTACCCCTAGACGCGTGCGCGGCCAGAATGTGAGACGCGGTTCAGAAGATTGGTTTTCACTAGATGAGTGTTTTCATTGTCGGTGCGGTTACTTCTTTAGGGGTGACGATGACTTGATGTATACATTTTGTTTAGTCTTACATGGCCACCTTGGTTGTGTAATTCTTTTCTAAGATGGCCAGAATAATACGTTTGAAATGATTGGAGTCATCGCTAGACAATTTTGTGAAATGATAGTTTCCGGTCGACCAGAGCCGTAAACTTGCCTAGTAAGGCCTACGAATCATGAGAATCCTTCGACCTAAATGACTCCCGTGATTGGCATGTGAACTTGGGGATCTAAGTAAGGGTCTCAATTATAAAAGAAGAAGGGGTTAGGCACCTTCTCATGCCCATATTGGCGTACGGCGTACAGTCTCTACTTTAAGGGGCGTGTAATCTGAAAGCGGATTGCGTACTGAGTAAACTCTGTGGGGAGTAAACTCTGTGGGGCCCATTGTGTTTTACATATTTTATGCACTCTGCCCATCCATTTTATCATATAATTTTAGGTCTTAATTAGACAAAAAAAAAATGAAGCATATCCAGAGCTTAAGTGGACCACACCACATGAAATAGTGTGAATTAAACGTCTACCATTGAAAAATTCTTGGGGGCCACCAAAGTTTTGGATTAAGCTAATATTTGTGCTTTTCATTCATACATGTCTGTGTGATCTTATGAATATGTTGGATGACAAATAAACATCACTATGAACCCTAGGAAGGTTTCAACGGTGGAAATCATTATTCCCACTATTTCATGTGGTATGGTCCACTTGAGCTTTGAATATGCTTCAGAAAAATGGATGGACAGCATGGATAAACCTATTACATTCACCCTGGGCTCAACAAAGTTTACTTAGTATAATAAGAGCGTAGTGAGTAACTTAGTATGCAATCCGATTTCGTGTGATCTTCAGGGAAATCACACATCTACCAGAAAGGTTAATCATACAACCATGCTATGCATAATCGTACTAGAGGGCCCGACAGGCGAACAGAATAAAGTAAACATACAGAGAAAAATAAACAGTCATAGCCTTGCTTCGCAGGGCCGAAATCCTGGGTAGGCAAACAAAATAAAAGGATGTAGGAATAATAAATAGTTCTAGCCTTGCTTCACAGGGTCAAAACCATAGGCAGGCAAACTGAATGACTATAGAAGGCAATGAATGTAAATAAAAGGGAAAATAAGTTAGTATTTGCTGAGGAAAAAATGTGTGGAATGAACTGCGTTCTGAGTTTAACTGAGATGTGTGAGAGAGAAAAGGGAAGTCAAACACAATTTTTTGAGTCAGATAAAAGGATAGTCAGATGTCCCTAATCCTGACCCTACTCTTGAAATGACTAGCCGACTTTTGTGGATTAACTTTCTAGGTTAATTTGGTCGGGGCAGAACCTTGGGGAAAGGAGGATGGACATAAAAAAGCTTCTAGATTCTTCTCTGTCTTTTTTCTGCCTCCCTCCCGGACAGGGGGCCTGGTGCTGTTTATATAGAATTAGAAAATCGTCGGCCTGGTAGGGGCCAACAGACACTTGCAAAAAATAATTCATGCAAGACCTGTCGGAGATCCTGCAGTGCAATTAAGAACATGCCACGTGTCCGTCGGCTTGGGCTAGGTTGACAAACTGATTTTGCCCAAGGGTGGGCGTGTCTACAGATACAAGACCATGCGTGTTAACGAACAGTCCGTATTCGATCAGACATGTGTTATTAGGATAGTATCAGGCATGCTAGAGTCGTACTTGACTCAAGTTTAATTAAATGCTTGTAACTCTAGGTGCCAAATCATATATAGGATAAGACTTATGGAGGTTGATCTAACTGTCCAGCCACCAATATTGCAACTATCAGACGATTTAGAAGGGGATGGTTAGTCCTTTAATGGGATCCTTTTTCCTTACACTTTTCTTTTAACGGTGATCACAGTTCTCTTCTTAGCAATGCAATAATGGATGAATAAGATTAAACACTAAGGATGGATCACCAATTTTATTGATTTTAAAGTAAGATCAATACAATCAGTGAAGAAAATCAAACTAAGCAAAGAAATGAAAGATAAATTACATATGACCGTTCGTTGTGCATAAACAATTGAGGCATGCAACTAGCAGGATGTGACCTCTACGATCTTCTAAGTATGGACTCAATTGATTGGGGATCCAACAACGATGGTTGTAAATATTTACATTACTCTTAGGACATATACAATGATGGCGCTGGACAGTATCAGTCGAAGCTATGTTAAACTCTGAAATTGCTACATCAAAGATGGATAGAAGTGGAGGAATTAAGGCTAAAACTAAGACAAGCAGAGTTGTGTTGTGCAAAGAGATTGTGTATGTGTTGGTGAGGGCCTGAAACACTTCGTCAAGTGCACTGCTTATATAGACTTGGAAGAGCAATAGCTGAATTGAGGTTTTCTTATTAATTTGTACTTTTATCCTCGAAGGTTATGCAGTTGCATACTAATCGGACTCGGATTACTTCCTAATTAGACTTTAGATTCCTCATTAGTGCCCCAATCTCCTTCTAATTTAGGAAGAACTCATTTCTTAATCTTTGTAGTTTCCGTAAAAACATCTTCGATCATTTCTAAAAATTCTTCCTTTTTAATATGATTGTGTGAGACGGCTTTGCCATAAATATCTTACACCACAATATTTCTAATACTGAAGAGGCATATACAACTTGCTGAGTACGTTACTTAGTCACATGTGCCACTCATCACGCACGCCATTTTAATTTTAGTTGGCAAGCCATGTATTACCACAGAAGGAACGGGTGGCAGATATTTTTAGGGCGCGAGAGAGATTTCATCCATCATTTGTACATACACCTGTTGTCATCTCATTGGGTGATGTGGATTGCCCAGAACATGTGTAACCGGTATGCCATCTGATGATTTGATCGGCCTAATTTTTAGTTCGCACTGTCATCATCCTCATTGCATATGTTGGATGGCTTGGATGTTATACAATTAAATGAGGGAATCACGCACCGATGGCACCCCTGTAATGTCAGAGAGCGCATTAGGTGAGACCCCGAGGTCACCTAAGAGGGTGCGGCCCTTACCATGGGGATACCGTGGGGTCCACCTTGATGTATGTATTATGTAGCCACTTTGTCCATCCGTTTTTTCAGATTATGTTAGGGTATTATATCAAAAATGAAGTAGAGACAATTATCAGGTAGACCATACCATAAGAAACAGTGGTGATTGACCATCCTACCATTAAAAACTTCTTAGGACTCACCTTCATGTTTTCGTAGTGTTTATTTACCATCCAATATGTTGATAAGGTCACATGAGCCTGGATGAAGGGAAAAAAAAATAAATCAGTTTCATCCAAACTTCTGTGGCCCATTAATAGTCAATCACCACTGTTTCATATGTTATGGTCCACCTGACGATTGAATCTGCTTCAATTTTGTTATAATCCCCTAAAATGATCTGGAAAATAGATGGACGGAGTGGATACATAATACGTACATCAAGGTGGGCTCCATGGTAACGTACGGTGAGGGCCGCACCGTCTTGGGTGAGGGCGGGGTCTCACCTAATCCGCTCTCGTAATGTCTAAGCCTTTAGTAGGATTTTTCGGTACAAATGCCAGGAGGATTCCAGGAAGGAGCCCTGCCAAAGGTGTTCTCCCGAGTGAGATGGTGGAAGACACAGGAGCTGATTGGGTGCGGCCCCGGCCTCACTGAAGACAGTGTGGCCTTTATCGTGGGGCCCACCTTGAAGTATGTATTTGATATCCACAACGTTTATCCATTTTTTGAAAATCATTTTAGGGCATAAGCCCAAAGATGAAGAAAATTAAAATCTCAGGTGGACCATATTATGGGAAACAGTGGTGATTGAACACCCAACCATTAAAACCTTCTTAGGGCCCATTGTAATTTTTCAGTGATGTTTATTTGTCATCTAACCTGTTGTGAAGGTCACATAAACCTGGATGAAGGGAAAAAAAGCAAATATCAGATTGATCCAAAACTTTTGTGGCTCATTAATGGTCAATCATCACTGTTTCCCAGATTATGATCCACCTGAAATTGGATCTATTTCGTTTTCGGGCTCACGCCCTAAAATTATTCGGAAAAACGGATGAACGGCATGGATATAGAATACATACATCATGGTCGGCCCAACCATAAGGGCCGTATGGGTGAGGCCGGTACGTACCAAATCCGCTCCGTGAAGACACAGCTGGTGCAACAAAAAGCCCTTGAGGGCCGCAGTGATGGGCATGACGTCCAGTCGGTTCATCATTTGCACCAGCTCATGTGAGAAAGCGAGACCAAAATGCCAAAAAAAAAAAAAAAAAAATCAAAAGCTCAAGTGGGCCACACCATAAGGAAGAGTAGAGATGGTACGGTCACCATCGTTACCTTATGAATGAATTCCCACAAAAGTTTGGGATAGCATTAACGAAGAGGTTGGATAGCATGGAGAAAATTTTTGCTACTCCTAGCAATGACCCACCATGATGTATGTGTTGTATCCACACCGTTCATTCATTTGGTGAGATCACCTTAGGGCATGACAAAAAAATGAGGGAGATCCGAAGCTCAAGTGGACCCAGCACAGAAAATAGTGGGGATTGAACGCCAACCATTAAAAACTTATTAGGAGCCACCTGAGATTCGGATCTGCCTCAATTTTGGTATCATGCTCTACAATCATCTCGCCAAATGGATGGACGGTGTGAATACAAGACATATATCATGGTGGGGTCATTGCTACACCCGGTGTAGCTTGCGTAGCTAACTCGTGGGTGTAGCAAAATTTCTCTCGATGGCATGTAAACATCACCGTGGACCTCAGGAAAGTTCATCGGTCTTCACGATGGTGTGGCCCGCTAGAATCCTGAATAGGCCTGATTTTTGGGCTCATGTCCTGAAATGACCAGCCACAGATAATGGACATCGTGGTGGGTCCCACAGAACTTTTTGTTGCCTGCTCATTACATCAACTCCCTTGTTGGAAATTGCCGTCCAATCTTGAGGGGATTCGGCCTTATCACACAAACGAAGAGCACGTGCAAAGATCTGGACCGTTTATAAACTGGGAACCACCGTTGAAATGGCCTGGCCCAAAACCAGTACTACTACTCGTAAGGTGGACAATTGAATGCATATATTTGTCCACCTAATTAAAGGGACGAACCGATTTTTCGGTCAGCGCATGTTCATGGCATTCCTTATCTGATGAATGGCCCGGATCTAGCGGGATGTCCATGTCCAAGGTGTTCGCCCGAATGAAATTGGCGTTGCCTTCCAAGAAGTTTCCTACCTAGAAAGTTACTTCAACCCATCATATGGGTTTCAGTTCTCCGAAGAATAATGACGAATTGTGAACTGCCCATCACCACATGTACAGTTTGCCGAGCAGGATTTCTCGCAAGTGGGGCCATGGTTTGATTTCCAAACCATTAATATCATGAACCTCATGACCTTGGATACGATATAGATTACTATGTAAACTCTGTAAGGCCCACCATTATGTATGTGTTTTGGGGACGCTGATTGCGTCCGACCTTGGTCGGACCTTTAAGCGTCCGACCATTCCTGTTTGGGGACCCACTGTCGGTTGATCGAAGCCGTCCATCCCTCTTATAAGATTATGTTAATGTAAGAACCCAACAACAAGTCAGATCCAACGCTGTATTCAACTGCACCAAATGGTAAGCTTGGTTGCATTAGATGCACATAGCATAATTTCAAGTTGCATTAAATGTAAGAGTAGTCTCTAGTGTGGTCCATAACACGGTTGAATCTGCCTCGATTTTGGGCTCATCCCTTAACATGATCTCAGAAAATGAGTGGACGGCAAGGATAGACCGATACATCAGGGTGGGACTTCGCCCAGATCTGGTCGGACGCTTTAAGGTCCGACCGGGGTTCGGACGTAATCTGCGTCCGTGTTTTGGCCATTCTATCCATCTCCAGCTCATTTTGTTTTACCTTAATCTGTGTCTGTGTGATCTCATGAACTTAGTGGATGACCGATGAACATTACTGTGGCATTAGGGAAGTTTCAAAGGTGGACATCATTATTACTTCTTTCTACGGTGTGGTTCACTTAAGCTTTGGATACGCTTCAAAGTTGCTTTCATGCCCTAAAATGAGCCAAAAAAAAAAAAAAAAAAAAAAAAAAAACAAACCGGATGGACGGCATGGATAATGATTCATACATCAAAGATTATGACTGGGATCTTTCAGATTTGAAGATCCAAAACCTTAACCATACCAGTCTAAATAATATACGCCTTTGAGAGACATTATTTAAGCAACGGTCTACATTCAAGGAAATGGGTAAAATATAAAATGGTTGGAATATCTCAATTTGAGAAACTTCAATGCAATATCCTATGAATGGTGAGGCACATCATTTCAATAGCTAAGATCCGAAAATTATGGGTCCCACTGTCCCACACGCACGAATCAAACTTGTCAGCAAACTTGATATTTATTTGCTGATGCAGTTCCCCTGCAACGTTTGTAGAATAAGTTTATTCACCATCCCACCTTGATGTATGCATTAATCTAATCCGTTAATCATGTTCTTCATCTCATGCTCTTCTTTGTGCCCAAAAATCAGGCTGATCCAAAACTCAAGCGGGCCACACCATCTAGAAGCATGCCTAAATCCTTGGAAATTATATGATGTGGCCCACCTGGGTTTTTGAATGTCCTGATTTTTGGGGTTGCCACGCCTGAATGGATTGATGGCATATAAAAAACATGGTGGGCCCACACTTGTCCTGGAAGGTTCTAGTGGTGGGCATCCCCATCCGAATTGTTCTGTTTGTGACCCACTTGTGTTTTTGGGTTTGGCTGATATTTGGAAAACAAGGTGAACCTGAGGGCCGGTGCTTGTGGACTGATTGGATGTGGTCCATGCATCAGGGTAGACCCTGCACAGCGCGTCGAAGTTTAAACTTATCCTGCAAAGCAAGACCTATGATTCCCAAAGGGCAATGACCAAGAAAGAGAAACAATACCATGCAATAGCTGGCATCATAAGCTTTAGTACAGCCATGTTTTTCCGGAGACAAGTCATCTGTATAGAGTATCCAATCAGAGAAAATGGTGGATCACACCATGATGCTCACCTGATAGAAATAAGACCAATCCAATCACATATCGAGGGACACAACATCAAAATGAATGGATAGCCAATAGCACTGTTGTGGTCTACCAAATGAGTAACTCAGTACATTTTTCATATCAGGAGATCATCATGGTACAAAACACCCTTTACACGAATTGGATATTCTACATATGTGAAATATTAGCAGAAGCTAGAGGTTGTATCTGAACTTTTATGCAGCCACTTCTCTTATTATTCCCCCGGAAAAAAGATGACGCGCAGAAATAAGAGAAAACTTTGATACTCTGGCAGAGAGTGGTGGATAATACTCTGGCACTTATAAATTGCATACATGGCAGTGTACAACTAATTGAAATTAAACTGTCCAAATTATGGGCCCAGTTTCAACATACAGAGAACCAAAATCTACACTTATTCATTACCGAACTAATGGATTGGTGAATTTTTATTGCATGGTTAAAAATGAAAAGCATTTGATAGTCCTATTTCAATAGATAACTGTCCACAAATTCGAGATTAAAAATACTCAACCAATCCCATTTTGGATTTGTAACTCGGTGGTTTTCACAGTTTAGCACCTGTGTATCAAGCATCATACTCTGCCAGAGTACTGAAGAAATAAAAGTCTTGTGGTCATCGAGTAAGAAGACTCTAAAATGGGGTCTTTTGGGTTGACTGCTTAGTCCAAAACGGGGAATCTAAAAACAATTTTTCAAGAAAGAGAGAGAAATAACGCGGAATCGCTTGACTTGTTTCATTGAATTGAAAGGGTCTTTGGGCGCAATAGCAGGCTCCCACTACCATACAAGCTTTGCTTGGAAAAGGCTAAAAACTACATTCTCTAGAAAAGCTGGACTAGAGACTTTGATACACACAAAGACTTACAACCACCGTTCCTTTTTTGTTGCGAGATCATTGACGTGGGGCCCACTTGATGGCCCATCAATCTTTCCAATTCAACAGTCGAATCTCAACGGACTATAGCCACTTTGTTTTGGTTTCTACCATCTGTCAGTGCGATATTTCCGCCGTGGTTGGTTCGTGATGTGGGTGTGTTGGCCACAGAATGATTCTGGTACAACCCAACCATATAATGATAGAGAACACATCCTAAAGGAAAATACCATCTTGGGTGGGCCCCACTCATCACCACCTTTCTTAATATAATCAGATTATCATGAGTCGTGTATGCACCGTATGTCTGGTGTATCTACTGAGGGTAGAGCAGTATTCAGAGAGTCGTAAAATGCAGTCAAGTAGTTGAAGGGTATTTTGAAGAGCTCCAACTTCAAGGATATGACTGTCAAAGACGAACGCAAAAGCTTCGTGGTTGAAGGGTATTTTGAATGGTTCCAACTTCGGGATAAGATATTTTTTTCCCCGTGATTCTATGAGGGCCCTTCATGTGAGGTGTCGGACACGCGTGAGAGATCTACGAAATTGATATAAGTAATTTACTTAGGCATGGACCAGATGTAGACAATTGATATAAGAAATTCACGTACATATAGACTGAGAATTTGGATTCAGAACTTTTCGTCCATTAATAATTGAAAAAGCTCCGAAGTATGACGTTGTTTTTGTTATTGACCCATTCGTATAGAACCTATTATTTGTGTAGCCCATTGGTCATTATTGTAATTTTTGCTAGACTAAAATGTCCCTCTGCCACACCTAACCACACCTCTCATACAACAGTAACTTTTGGTGGAAGTCAAGAGAGCCTCTTGAGAATTGAGTGTGGGCCCCACAAAATCGATTATTGCGGCCACCCCTCAGCCGATATGATCCATTCACTTTAATCAGACATATGTGAACCCATAGGAGGGTCATTTAAATAAAATAGAACTTTCTGTGGCCCACACCTACGTTAATACTGTGAGTTAATTCTGAACTATTTCATCCGGTTTGGTCCATCCGTGATGATTTTTACCATCGAAATTAAACAGATAGCATAAAATTAAAACCACTTTCATGTGGACGGCTTGGATCTGCTCCATGACTATTCAGTGGGCCCCACATAAGACGTGTGATGGGTTCAATAGAAGGATCCCTTGTGCAGGAAAGGCCATTTGGCATTTTCCTTCTTTTCTTCTTCTTTTTTTCCTAGGAGGAGACCATTTGCCCGTTAGGACACTTGCCACCTCTGTAGGACTCACTCCAACGAGCTTCCGACATATATTCGACGACATGCCCTCTATTCCAGTGAGCTTCTGAGTGTTTTTTTGTAGTTAAACTGTCATAACTCCATGCAGGTTGCAGATCCCATGAAAACAGAGTCCACTTTTGTGCAATCAAATGATGTCCAAATGTTGTAATTCTAGAGCCATCTGAAAGTTCATCAAATTACCTTTCCAACAAGCACATGATCACCCAAATCAGACATGCAATGAGGGAGTTATGATTGTTTTCGTAGGATCTGCAAATGATGGAGTATTGACAAAAGACAGTGACTTTGGGCCTACTTTTAGGCAATCAAGTGGTGTCCAAATTAGGTGATTTCAAATCCATCTGAAAGTCCATCAAATTATCTTTCTAACAAGTAAAAGATCACCCAAATCGGTCATTATTAACTCACTCGTTACATGTTCAATTTAGGTGATCTTGTACTTCTTGGAAAGCTAATTTGATAAATTTTCAGATGGATTTAGAATCACCTCATTTGGATACCACTTGATTAAAAAAAAAGTGGGCCCAAACTCATTGTCGTTCGTTGATACTCCATCCTTCGCAGATCTAATGAAAATGGTCGTAACTCCCTCGTTAGATGTCTAATTTGGATGACCTTGTACTTATTGGAAATGTAATTTGATGAAATTTCAGATGACTTGGGAATCACCTCATTTGGACCCCACTTGATTGCCCAAAAGTGGGCCCAAAATCACTATCATTCGTCGATACTTCGTTGTTCATAGATCCGATGAAAATGGTAATAACTCTCTCATTACATGTCCATTTTGGGTGATCTTGTACTTGTTGGAAATGTAATTTAATAAAATTTCATATGGCTTTGGAATCACCTCATTTGGATATCATTTTATTGCCTAAAAGTGGGCCCCATTTTCATAGAATCTACAACCTCACTCCAAAAAACACTCAAAAGCTCGCCGGAATGGATGAAATGATGTTGGATGTAAGTCAGAAGCCCGTCGGAGTGGGTCCCAGAGAGGTGGCAATGGTCCTAACGGTCAGATGGTCACCTCTCGAAAAAAAGAAGAAGAAAAAAAGGAAAATACCAAATGGCCTTTCCTGCACAAGGGACCCATCTATTGAACCCATCTCGCGTCTTATGTGGGGTCCACTAAATAGTCTTGGAGCAGATCCAAGTCGTCCACATGAAATGGGTTTTAATTTTATGACATTTGTCTAAGTTTGAGGGTAAAACTCATTGCGGATGAACCACCAGTTCGGAATTAACTAGGGTTGTAAATGGTCGAGTTCGAGGCGAGTTTAGCCAAAACCATACCCGCCCATTTAATAAATGGGTCTGGGTCCAAATTTGAGACCCAAACCCTTTTATTAAATAGGCGGGTCTGAGTCGGGTTCGAGTCAACCCATCAGACCCATTTATAAATAGGTCTGGGTCTGTTAAAGGGAGATCCACCCAGACCCATTTATAAATAGGTCAGGTCTAAGGGTCTGGTTCTGGATCTAGTATGCAAGTATTTTTACAAGGCTTAAAATCGAGTCAGGGCGGGTCTCAGCTAGATGGGTCCCTTGAAACATAGACTAAATGTTCGCTCGCCTCAAGTGTAAGGCTGCGATGTAGTAATAAATCTCGGTAAGACCGAGGTCGATCCACAGGGAAAAAGTAACAGCTTCCTAATTACTCCAGCAACTCAGTTTAATAGAGTAAATTCAAATTCAATGTGATGTTTAATTAAAACAGTAACTTAATGAAAAATCAGAGATATAATGCACTAAGGCTTTCAAGGATCCACTTGTAGCAATCCTATGTCAATTCAGTCAATCCAAGTAGAGAACACAACTAGATTTGAAATCCTATCTCTCATCTAGTTGGAAAATAAAGCATTCACACACATTCATCCAATTCAAGTTGAACTTCCAAGTTCAAGTCCATTCAATCAACGTAGAATTCAAATTTATAGCCTGCGGAGTAACAGCCATGCCTATGGACTATGGCCTGCTCAAGGATTACTATAATTCGAATCTAAACAAGCAACCTGTGATAATCTCAGAGAATTAAAAGGAATTCATGTCCGGAGCACATGAACTCAGATAAGACATCTCAAACTACCACTTATTGGACTGAAACATAAGAAAAATCCAACTTTGAATTAAAAATACTCGAATCAAATTGAAATTAACATAGAACTGGCTACAAGCTTCACCTCTCAGCCTTAGCTGAGAGGTTTTAGCCGAGCATAGTCATGCTACAACTAAAAACTCAAAAATAAAGCATAAAACTAGAAAAACCCGAAGATAGATGTTGCAGACGCTCCACAGTCGCCTTCAGCCTCCAAACTCACGTTCCTTCTCTTCTCTGATACCTTAGGAAGAGCCCCTAGGTGGCCTTTTATAGCAACAAGCCCCCCCTTTCGTCGGATTCTGCGAAAGCCTTCGCATTGCGCAGCAATTTTCGGAGTCCCAATTTAGAAAGGAGTCTTCTTACGCAGGGCCGACCGGTCGTGACCGGTCGGACTAACTTTTTAAACCATCCAGCGAGTGCATCCGACCGGTCATGACCGGTCGGACAGATCTATCCGCGTCCAGCGTGCATGCCCGACCGGTCGTGACCGGTCGGGCTTTGTTTCCTCCTCGTCCAGAGCCTATAGCTGACCGGTCATGACCGGTCGGCCCTTCCTCAATGTCTTCTGCCTTCATGGCCGACCGGTCTTGACCGGTCGGCCTTCTTCTATTGCTCCTTTCTGATGTGTCTGACCGGTCGGACGACCGGTCAGCCTTGTTGTTCTTCAGCTTTTTCTTCTTTTCTTCATCCTCTTTTCTCTCTCTTTCTTCTTCTTTCTTTGGTCCATCCTAAGACTTCATGCAATAGCTTCAAATACATTCTTTTGGCTCCAATTTGATGAAATCCACTCTCATCCCTATAATCACAAAAACATATATTAGGTGGGCCTTTAAACCATGAAAATCATGCAACGTTGTCGTGAAATGGGCAATGCAATGTATAAATTGGAGGTTCAACACACCCCCCAACCAGCTTTTTGCTAGTCCCGAGCAAAACATGCGTGAAACAGTTTCAAACCTCCAAATCCAACCCTCTTCCAGAAACCATGTTTCTATCCATTCCAAGATGTATAAGTGTAAAATTTGGAAAACTTAGGTGTTAGAAGCTGAACCTTGGACTCTCAAAACATAAAAAGTGTTTACATGAAATCCCCGCTGATTGATTGATAAATAGAAGAACTCGAACAAATTCCACCTAGTGTGCATAGTGAAAGATCATCTCATGAGTTCCTGGAATCATCTTCTTCATAGATTAAGTAGACCAAGGATTTCAAGGTGCACAGAGCAACAGCAAGCCTATGACAGGAATTTGTCTTACCGTCCTTCCGACGGCTTTCACACTACGTCCCATTTCCGGCTTTGGTTACGGTTCGACCATCCCCCGGTTGGTAATAGGTAGCCCTTTTCGGAATTTTCCACCATTTTTCTTTCCTTCCCGATTTCATCCTTTCTTTCCTTTTTCTTTTAACTTAGATAGGATTTTTAGAAATCCATATCTTTCATTATTTTCCCATGGACAAGGATGGACAAAATACCCCGGCTTGGCTGCTCAACACCTCTAAACCAAAGTCTAGCTAATCCACAAATCACATAAACCTGTCACTCATGAAAATCGTGTAATGTGAACTTGGTGTAAAGGTGTTCAAATTTTCTATCAATCACAACAATAGGGGAATTAACATATAAAGCCATTATGTTGGAAGAAATTCAAGACTACAACATCACACACTTCGTTTCTCCTCCTCTTCTACTCATAGCCTCGTAAATGTATAGAAACAAAATTTTCTAAAAGAGTTTTGAGATGTTAGAAAATTCGAAAAAAAAAAAAATGTGCATATGAAGCTCGAAATGTTGCAATATGCTAGATGAGAGATCTCATCTCACCCCCCAACCAAATCTTGCATTGTCCTCAATGTAAAAAGATAGTTAGTTAGCATGAACATGAGAACTATGGTAAAATATGAGAGAGTGAGAATCAATAGTACCTGAGAGAGCGATCATGGAGGTCTGAAATTCCAACAACTAAATCCTACTAAAACAGTAAAACAAAACTAAACCTACCTATGCTATACCTCCATCAGACTAGGAGATCAATAATCCTGATAGACAGGATCATTCAGGGAGATGGACATGTCCTCTGAATCAAATTTCTCAACAAATGGTTTAAGGCGTTGTCCATTAACTTTGAAACAGTCACCATTTGCTGGATTCTCAATCTCAACAGCCCCATGAGGAAAAACTTCTTTAACAATATATGGGCCGGTCCATCGAGATCGTAATTTTTCCGGAAAAAGATGAAGTCGGGCATTATACAAGAGCACTTTCTGTCCTTCATGGAAAGATTTCCTTAAGATGTGTTTGTCATGAAAGGCCTTCATCTTACTCTTGTAAATTCTCGAATTCTCATATGCATCGTTCCGGATCTCATCAAGCTCATTTAATTGAAGTTTGCGAAGCGAGCTAGCCTTGTCTATGTCAAAATTTAGAGCCCGAATTGCCCAATAGGCTTTGTGTTCTATCTCCACAGGCAGGTGACAAGCTTTCCCATAGACAAGTCTATAAGGGGACATTCCAATGGGTGTCTTGTAGGCAGTACGGTGAGCCCAAAGTGCATCATCTAATCGTAGGGACCAATCCTTGCGATCCGGTCTCACCGTTTTTTCTAAAATCTGTTTAATTTCCCTATTGGAGATTTCAGCTTGTCCACTTGTTTGTGGGTGGTATGGGGTACTCACTTTGTGCCTAATACCATATTTCTTCATCAAAGTTTCAAAAGGTCTATTGCAAAAGTGAGAACCACCATCACTAATAATGGCTCGAGGTGTCCCAAATCTAGAAAGTATATTTTCTTTGAGAAACTTGAGAACCGTACGATGATCGTTGGTTCTACATGGGATAGCCTCTATCTATTTAGACACATAGTCTACGGCCAATAGAATATAGACATGTCCAAAAGATGAGGGGAATGGTCCCATGAAATCGATGCCCCAACAGTCAAAGACTTCAAGATGTTGAATTGGGGTGAGGGGCATCATATTTCGACGGGATAATCCTCCTAACTTCTGGCAGCGCTCGCAAGCTTTGCAAAACTCGTGGGTATCTTTAAATAATGTGGGCCAATAAAAACCACACTGCAGAATTTTTGCAGTTGTTTTCTTGGCTGAAAAATGACCCCCACATGCTTGATCATGACAAAAGGAGATGACTGAATTGTGTTCATCATCGGGGACGCATCTCCTTATAATTTGGTCTGGGCAATATTTAAATAATAGAGGTTCATCCCAGAAAAATCTGCGCACTTCCCTTAGAAATTTACGTTTGTCTTGCGTAGTCCAATGAGTCGGCATCGCACCTGTGGAAAGATAGTTGGCTATATCAACGTACCATGGTGGATGCATAGCAACAAAGAGTTGCTCATCAGGGAATGAGTCCTCAATAGGTGACTCGTCAATGGAATTTGGTAGGACTAGGCGGGATAGATGATCCGCCACCACATTTTCTACCCCCTTCTTATCTTTGATCTCCAAATCGAATTCTTGAAGGAGTATGATCCATCTTAGCAAACGGGGCTTAGCATCCTTCTTAGAAAGAAGGTATTTCAGCGCCGCATGATTCGTATAAACAATAACTTTGGATCCTATTAAGTATGGCCTGAATTTGTCCAAGGCAAAGATGACAGCTAGGAGCTCTTTCTCCGTAGTTGAATAATTAACTTGGGCAGGATTCAAGGTCCTACTCGCGTAGTAGATGACATGGGGCTTTTTATCTTTCTTTTGGCCTAACACTGCCCCAATAGCAAAATCGCTCGCATCGCACATCAACTCAAAAGGCATGGACCAATCTGGTGGTTGCATGATAGGAGCGGTTGTCAACATGTCTTTTAGCTTTGAAAAAGCTAATTGACATTCAGCACTCCACTCAAATTGGTTCTCCTTTTGTAGAAGGCTGCATAAAGGCCTTGAGATGTGACTAAAGTCCTTTATAAACCTTCGATAGAAGCCGGCGTGTCCAAGGAAGGACCGCACATCGCGTATGCTTTTGGGTGGTGGTAGATTGGAAATTATGTCAATTTTCGCCCGGTCTACCTCTATTCCATTGGACGAGATGATGTGTCCAAGGACTATTCCTCTTTGTACCATGAAATGACACTTTTCCCAGTTTAATACAAGTTACTTTTCCTCACACCTCATTAAGACCAACTTCAAGTGCTCGAGGCACTCATCAAATGTACAACCAAAAACAGAAAAGTCATCCATGAACACCTCAAGAAACTCACCCACCATGTCCGAGAAAATACTCAACATGCATCGTTGGAATGTGGCGGGTGCATTGCATAACCCGAATGGCATCCTTTGGTAGGCGAAGGTACCAAACGGGCATGTAAATGTGGTTTTCTCTTGGTCTTCCGGAGCTATCTCAATTTGGTTGTATCCGGAATAGCCATCTAGGAAGCAATAGTAGGGATGGCCTGCCAACCTCTCCAAAATTTGGTCCATAAATGGGAGAGGGAAGTGGTCTTTCCTAGTGACCGTATTGAGCTTCCTATAATCAATGCACATACGCCAACCGGTGGTCACCCTAGTCGGTATAAGCTCATTGTTGGCGTTTTCAATGATGGTAATACCGGATTTCTTGGGGACAACTTGGGTAGGACTCACCCATTGGCTATCTGAGATGGGGTAGATGATACCCACATCCAATAGCTTTAACACTTCGGCTTTGACAACCTCCATCATGTTTGGATTTAGCCGTCTTTGAGGTTGTCTAGTCGTTTTTTGCGTTTTCTTCAAGGTGTATACGGTGAGTGCAAACCGAAGGATCTATCCCTTTGAGATCCGCTATTGTCCAACCTATGGCTTCCCGGTGTTTTTTGAGTAACTCAATCAACTTGAGCTCTTGGTCTTTTTCTAGGTGGGAGGCAATGACAACTGGGAAAGTTTCCTCTTGACCCAGATATACATATTTAAGCTCGGATGGCAATGGTTTGAGGTCAAGCTTCGGTGGTTTGATGCTAGACGGTAGAGGCCTTGATGTGGTTGGTGGCAATTTTTCAAAATCGGGCCTCCACCGGCTAGTATCAACTACCGGTCTTTCTATATTTAATGCATGCACAATCTCACTAATGATAGGGTCTTTAGAATCCATGAAGTGTGCTAAGCATGTCTCCAAACTTTCTAGTGGTTCAAGTTGGAGGAGTTCTTCTTCTTCAAAGGTTTCAAGCATGTTTACATCGAAGAACTCATCATCATCGACATCCCTATGTCTTTTGCCCAGGTGAAATACATTCACCTCTAGTGTCATGTTTCCAAAAGATAATTGCATAACCCCATTCCGGCAATTGATGATTGCGTTTGATGTGGCAAGGAATGGGCGGCCTAATATCACCGGTATTTGGGTGCTAGCATCCAAAACCGGTTGTGTGTCCAAGACTATAAAATCTACCGGGTAGTAGAATTTGTCAACTTGGACTAGGACATCCTCAACTATCCCCCTCGGTACACGGATAGATCTATCTGCGAGTTGCAATGTGGTTTTGGTGGGTTTTAATTCACCAAGGCCCAATTGCTCATATACCGAGTATGGGATCAAGTTCACACTCGCCCCCAAGTCTAACAAGGCACGTTCAATCCGGTAGTCTCCAATGATACATGAAACTGTGGGACTACCGGGATCTTTGAATTTTGGGGGAGTCTTTTGAGTGAGGATGGCACTCACTTGCTCAGTTAAGAAGGCCTTTTGCTGCACATTATATTTGCGTTTTGTTGTGCATAGGTCTTTTAGAAACTTGGCATAAGAGGGAATTTGTTTGATGGCATCAAGCAAAGGGATATTGATCTTGACTTGTCTGAAAATCTCTAGAATATCTTGAGAATTTGGGAGAGATTTTGGGGCAACCAATCTCGATGGGAATGGTGCTATGGGCTTGTAAATGCGTTCCGGTTGTTGTGGGGCTAGGTTAGATCCATTTTCATCCTCAGAATTTACCGGATCATTAGGCTCATCGGCCTTCACCGGAATAGTTTTGTCAATTTGTTTACCACTTCTAAGGGTGGTAATGGATTTAGCTTGCTCCATGTTTTGGTTGGAAGGATTAGGGATGCTTACTTCATGTACTTGCTTAGGATTGGGCTGAGGTTGGGCCGGAAAGGTCCCTTCCCTAGCATTCAAGCGTCCCTTAATCTCATCAACCGAGACTTTCAGCTCTTGGAACAATTGCTGATTTGATTCATTTATTTGTGCTTGCCCTTGCATAAATGCTCCCAAGGTATCCTCCAATGAGAATTGAGGTGGGGCCATATTTTGCATGGGTGGCCCTCTTTGGGAGTTGGTAGGATTGCCCGTAGGAGCATTCTTCCAACTGAAATTCGGGTGGTTCTTCCAACTCTCATTGTACGTATTACCTACCGGTCCATTGAAGGGCCCTTGATAACCATATGTGGCATTGGCTGTCTCTTGCAGCACTTCCTTAAATGCAGGAATTGTGGGACAATCTTGCGTAGCGTGTAAGTCGGTGAGATAAATCCCACATGTGGTTTCAACAGCTTCCTTGGACTTGGAAACTCCATTTTTGCTAAGTTCCATGGCCTCAACCTTCCTTGTGAGGTTGGCTATCCTTGCATTTACGTCGTCTTCCTCTTTAAGGACATATATCCCTCCTTTCTCTTGAGTAGGCTTGGGGTTCTTGGGTTTATCCGAAGTGTCCCAAGATTGGGCGTTTTCTGCCAACATGTCCAAGTAACTCCAAGCATCATCTGGATTTTTACTCATAAACTCGCCATTGCACATCATTTCCACAAATTGGCGCATATTAGAACTTAATCCATCATTGAAAAAATTTATAATTCGCCAACTCTCATAGCCATGATGTGGGCAAGCAAGCAGGAGTTCCTTAAATCTTTCCCAACATTGAAAGAATGATTCACCCTCTTTAGCTGAGAAATTCATGATGGCCCTTCGAAGAGTGTTTGTTTTATGAGCTGGGAAGAACTTTTTCAAGAATTCCCGGTTCATCTCAACCCATGACCCAATCGAATATGGTCTAAGAGAGTGAAGCCAATATTTGGCTCTTTCTTTCAAGGTGAAGGGAAAAAGTTTAAGTCTGATTGTATCCCCAGAAACATTGGGATAATGCAAGGTGGCCAACACTTCTTCGAATTCTTGCAAGTGTAAGTATGGGCGGTCAGAGTCTAACCCATGGAATTTAGGTAAAAGTTGGATTACTCCCGGTTTTATGTCAAGGGTCCCACTGTTAGCTGGTAGAACTATGCAAGAAGGTGTAATTGTACGAGCAGGTTGTAGGTAATCCCGTAGTGATCTCATTGGAGGAACATTATGTACCTCATTCTCTCCTACTCCTTCCTGATTTGCGTTTGTGGTTGGAGTAGGGGGGGAGGATTCCTTGAGGGTGTTTGATCCATACTCCCCAAACTTTCACGATGCTCTTGATAATTTCGGACTTGTCTATGGACTGACAATGGTCCAACTAAACCACCTTCAGATTGAAGACGATTTGAATGATTACGTTCCCAACGGGACATAAACCACTCAACCAGGAACTGAAACTAATCCTATTCTAGAAAACTAAAAATTCTGAAAAAGCTAAGTTAGAAAGGTATCACCTGATGCGCTTGAACTGAAAGAAGAATTCCTTCGAAACAAAAAACTATGTTAGTTCTAAGAAAAATCAGAAAAACCTATCTACTTCTACTTCTACAGCCACTGAAACTATTTGAAAACTATTATCTAATTTCCCCGGCAACGGCGCCAAAAACTTGTTCGCTCGCCTCAAGTGTAAGGCTGCGATGTAGTAATAAATCTCGGTAAGACCGAGGTCGATCCACAGGGAAAAAGTAACAGCTTCCTAATTACTCCAGCAACTCAGTTTAATAGAGTAAATTCAAATTCAATGTGATGTTTAATTAAAACAGTAACTTAATGAAAAATCAGAGATATAATGCACTAAGGCTTTCAAAGATCCACTTGTAGCAATCCTATGTCAATTCAGTCAATCCAAGTAGAGAACACAACTAGATTTGAAGTCCTATCTCTCATCTAGTTGGAAAATAAAGCATTCACACACATTCATCCAATTCAAGTTGAACTTCCAAGTTCAAGTCCATTCAATCAACGTAGAATTCAAATTTATAGCCTGCGGAGTAACAGCCATGCCTATGGACTATGGCCTGCTCAAGGATTACTATAATTCGAATCTAAACAAGCAACCTGTGATAATCTCAGAGAATTAAAAGGAATTCATGTCCGGAGCACATGAACTCAGATAAGACATCTCAAACTACCACTTATTGGACTGAAACATAAGAAAAATCCAACTTTGAATTAAAAATACTTGAATCAAACTGAAATTAACATAGAACTGGCTACAAGCTTCACCTCTCAGCCTTAGCTGAGAGGTTTTAGCCGAGCATAGTCATGCTACAACTAAAAACTCAAAAATAAAGCATAAAACTAGAAAAACCCGAAGATAGATGTTGCAGACGCTCCACAGTCGCCTTCAGCCTCCAAACTCATGTTCCTTCTCTTCTCTGATACCTTAGGAAGAGCCCCTAGGTGGCCTTTTATAGCAACAAGCCCCCCCTTTCGTCGGATTCTGCGAAAGCCTTCGCATTGCGCAGCAATTTTCGGAGTCCCAATTTAGAAAGGAGTCTTCTTACGCAGGGCCGACCGGTCGTGACCGGTCGGACTAACTTTTTAAACCATCCAGCGAGTGCATCCGACCGGTCATGACCGGTCGGCCAGATCTATCTGCGTCCAGCGTGCATGCCCGACCGGTCGTGACCGGTCGGGCTTTGTTTCCTCCTCGTCCAGAGCCTATAGCCGACCGGTCATGACCGGTCGGCCCTTCCTCAATGTCTTCTGCCTTCATGGCCGACCGGTCTTGACCAGTCGGCCTTCTTCTATTGCTCCTTTCTGATGTGTCTGACCGGTCGGACGACCGGTCAGCCTTGTTGTTCTTCAGCTTTTTCTTCTTTTCTTCATCCTCTTTTCTCTCTCTTTCTTCTTCTTTCTTTGGTCCATCCTAAGACTTCATGCAATAGCTTCAAATACATTCTTTTGGCTCCAATTTGATGAAATCCACTCTCATCCCTATAATCACAAAAACATATGTTAGGTGGGCCTTTAAACCATGAAAATCATGCAACGTTGTCGTGAAATGGGCAATGCAATGTATAAATTGGAGGTTCAACACTAAACCCGCCCACTTACTAAATGGGTTCGGGTCGGGCCTAATATAAAGGAAACCATACCGAGACTCGTTTAGCAAATGGGTCTGTTCTTGAACCCAGACCCGTACCATTTAATAAATGGGTCGGGTCTAAATGGGTTGGGTCTGGGTACCCCATCGGGTCCGCTGACCCATTTATAGCCCTAGAATTAACTCACAGTATTAACATAGGTATGGGCCACAAAAAGCTCCATTTTTTTTTTTGAAATGACCATCTTATGGGTTCACGGATGTCCGATTAAAGTGAATAGATTAGATCGGCCAAGGGATGGCCCCAACAGTCGATTTTGTGGGGCCCACACCCAATCCTCAAAAGGCTTTTTTAATTTTCGCAAAAGGCTATTGTCATACGAGATGAGGTGTGGCAAGGTGTGGCAAAGGTGCATTTTGGTCCATCGAAAATCCAAACAGTGCCCAACGGGCTACATAAATAATAGGTTATGTGCGGACGGGCCAATAACAAAAATGACATCATAATTCAGGGCCTTTTCAACTATTATCTTTTTTTCATCCAACTGCTCATTTTTTCTAATACACCCCCAAATGAACAATTAATGCTTCCTTCAATCACACTAAGAAAAATAAATTTTAAAAATTGAGAAAATAAATTTGAAAAATAAAATATTTATTTTTAGAAGTCAAATAAATATATTATATATAAAAATATTTTTATAAATACTAATTGAATTTGTGGTAAGAAGATTGATTTTTCTTATAAGAACTTGGATTCAAATCTTGCAAAATTGGTCTAAGACCCTGTAAATTCATTCATTCCCTCTTAAAATTCTCCTTTTGAGGCTTTTTAGCCCGTTTGGATACCACTGAATAAGTAACTTTTTTCTGAGTAGATAAGCAACATATTTGAGATGAGTTTGGTTTATAATCAATTGTAAGTAACTTTTTAATTTACATTTACTTAATCACTTGAAATTAATAAGTAGAAATCAAGATAAGCTAATTGAGGCGTAAGTAGCTTAAGTAACTTCCTATCCAAACACCCCCCTTTATGTGTGAAAGTATGTCAATGTCGTGTTGAATTTCAAATTTACGAATTCATTACATCATCTTAAATATAATTTGTTATCTCCCTTCTTTCTATTTGGTGGAATATCATGAAAAGGACAGTCTTGAAAATTAATTATTCAAGAGAAGACTTAACCAATAAATATAATATTTTCATTTCATATTTTGTTTGCTTCAGCCATTGTATACTACATTCTATATCCAACAATTTCTTAGCCTTATTTATTGGTTTTTGATTGTCTTTACAAGAATTGTGCTCCAATGTCCATTGATGGTCCATATGACCTGATGGTTAGATGATCTAGACCGGTCATGCTGGGGATAGTAATGAACTTGGCTTATGCTACAAACAAATCACATTAATTGAGGAATTTTAATAATTTAAGCAATGAAATTCTTATTGAAAGTGTATCGATTTTTCTTTTATAATCCGTTTTAAATGCCATGGATCTATTTGGGCTGGATTTTGGATTATTAAAGTGGAATACAGGGTGGCCATGCATATATGGGACATCTAAAGGTAAGCCATGTAGCGTTGGACCTCAAGCGCTGTCGACACAAAACATATCTACTTCTCCTCAGCTCAATATTAAAGGCAAAATGTCTTGGTATACTTATGTAATCATACTTCATAGGAATTATGGCATGATCCTCGGGCCCTGTGAGACGCATGGTAACCCAGACGAGGACTGCGGCGCCCACCTCAGTGGCGTGTTGATGTGAAAAAGTTCTGTGGGAACTACCATTATGTACGTGTTATATCCACACCATTCACCCATTTTACGAGATCATTTTAGGGCATGAGCCAGCTCAAGTAGACCAAACCACAGAAGCAATCGGGACAATGGCGCCCACCATCATTGAAGCCTTCCTAGGCCCAGCATGATGTGTATTTACTATCCAATCTGTTCAAAAGGCCACACAGACCTGGATAAAGTGAAAAGAAAAATATCAGCTTCACCCAAATCTTCTGTGGCCTAGGAAGTTTTAAATGGTAGGCTTTCAATCCCCATTACTTTTTCTGCTGTAGTTAACTTGAGCTTTAGATCTGCCCCATTTTTGGGCTCTTGCTCTAAAATGATCTTGCAAAAAATAGATGGACGGTATTGATATACGACAAACATCATGGTGGGCCCCTCAGATGTCAACACCTGATGGAGGTCGGCCGCACCACGCAATCCGTGTCCAACCCAGGTATTGCGAACCCTGGACTCCTAAAATCAGATTTTAGGGTTCGGTGATCCAGACCGTGATCTGATGGTCTCCACTCTGGATGGAACAGCCTCTAAATTTTCCAGTTTGAAAGATCCTAGCCGTCCATTCCTTATTCTTTCGTCGAGGACTCTGCTTTTTATTTTTTTCCTTGTTTCTTTTTTATACCACCAGGTCAATGTTAGCATAAATTCTAAAAGCCGTTTTCCTGATTCAAAACTAGGCAGGGTCGGCTCGGCTCGACAAGATTTCGAGTCGAACCACTAGGAAATGCCCACCCGAACATGACTCAGATCTTACTCAGCAAGTCGCACTGAGTCGACACATTGACATCGTCAACTCTGCGTGATCCAACTGATCTGTCCCAACGCAATCCACCAAAATATCAGTGTTCAGTTGCAGATTGTCGATTTTTTAATATATAATTAATAGTTATTTTAAATATGTATAATTATTCTAAGCATCCCTTAAATATTCATTAAATGACGAGTCGAGTTGAATAAAGACTCGAAGTCTTTGAATCCTCTCCACCTTGCTTGTCATCAAGTAGATTTGAGTTTCTGAACTATGGGCATGAACTGATCATGGTGGTCACCTGCTTCAAGAACTCAGCCTCGGTATATACTATTCACATATTCCAGCTGAGAATAACATAATGTCAGTTGATGTCATCCTTCTTTTCTTTTATGAGTCCGGATCCTTTGTTGGCCTCCAAGCAGGAAATCCCTACTTGGAGCCTTTCCATTGGTCCACGTAACACTACATGACATCATGTGACCAGGTTGCACTGAGGTATGACCAGGTTGCATTGAGGATGTGACAGGGTTGCAAACCTATGTAATGATGTGGACCAATGAAAAGGCTCCAAGCAGGGGTTTCCTGCTTGGAAGCCGAAAGAGGATCCTGACTCTTCTTTCATAGGATTCTAGACAGGAGACCGGAGACTTTGCACAGTAGGCTTTGGCTTTTATTTCTGACTAGTCGGGGTTATGGTCTCTATAATCCATGTCAGTGGCCTTCAGTATCCCAGCCGACGCTTATTGCCATGTCAGTGGCCTTCTCGGTATCCCAGCCGACGTGGATTGCGTGGTGACTGAACACCACCTAGCTATGCAGTGCCATGACTATGTGGGAATCACTGTGGTCTACGTGTTTTATCCACAGTCCATATGTTTTGCCGGCTTATTCCAGGGCATGACTCCAAATTGAAGCATATCCAAAGCTTAAGTGGACCACACCAATAAAAGATTGGGGAGGATAACAATTGCTTTTCAAACCTTCCTAATTCCCATGGTGATTTTTATTTTTCATCCAACCCGTTCATAAGGTCACACGGACCCAAAACAAAGGAAGGAAAACATGAATACCAGTGTGATTCAAAACTCCTGTGTGTCCCAAGAAGTTTTAAATGGTAGGCTTTCAATCCCCCTTGCCTTTTGTGTTGTAGTTCACTTGAGCTTTAGATCTGCCTCATTTTTGGGCTCATGCTCTAAAATGATCTTGCAAAATGGATGGACGTACGGTATGGATATACAACGTACATTATGGTGGGGCCCACTGATGTCAACATCTGAAGGAGGTCCACCACACCACGCAATCCGTGTCCAACCCAGGTATTCCAAATCTTGGACTCCTAAAATCAGATTTTAGGGTTCGGTGATCCAGACCCTGATCTGATGGTCTCCACTCTGGATGGAACAGCCTCTAAATTTTCCACTTAGAAAGATCCTAGCCGTCCATTCCTCGTTCTTTCGACAAGGGCTCCAGCTTTATTTTTTCCTTATTTCTTTTTTATACCACCAGGTCAATGGTTAGCATCAAAATTCTAAAAGCCATTTACCTGATTCAAAACTTGACAGGGTTAGCTCGACTCGACAAGATTTTGAGCCGAACCACTAGGAAATGCACACCCGAACATGACTCAGATGTTACTGAGCAAGACTTATTGAGTTGACACATTGACTTGGTCAACTCTGTGTGATCCAACTGAACCCCAACGATCCACCAGAAAATCCGTGTCCAGTTGCAGATTGTTGATTTTTTTAATATATAATTGGTAGTTATTTTATATATGTATCATTATTCTAAGCATCCCTTAAATATTCATTAAATGACGAGTCGAGTTGCATAAAGACTCGATTGAGTCTTTGAATCGTCTCCACCTTGCTTGTCATCAAGTGGATTTGAGTTTCTGAGCTATGGGCATGAACTGATCATGGTGGTCGCCTGTTGCAGGAACTCAGCATCGGTATATACTATTCACAAATTCCAGCTGAGAATAACATAATGTCAGTTGATGTCATCCTTCTTTTCTTTTACAGGATTTTAGACTGGAGACCTGAAACTTTGCACAGTAGGCTTTGGCTTTTATTTCTGACTAGTGGGGGTCATGGTCTGTATAATCCATGTCAGTGGCTTTCGGTATCCCAGCCTACGTGGATTGCGTGGTGACCAAACACCACCTAGCTATGCGGTGCCATGACTATGTGGGACTCACTATGATACAGTCCATACGTTTTGCCAGCTTATTTTAGGACATGAGTCCAAATTGAAGCATATCCGAAGCTTAAATGGACCACACCACAAAAAAAAATAGTGGGGAGGATAACGTCTGCTTTTTAAACCTTCCTAGTTCCCACATTGATTTTTATTTGTCCTCCAACTCGTTCGTAACGTCACATGCACCCAAATCAAAGGAAAACATGAATACCAGCGTGATTCAAAACTCCTGTGACTCCAAGGAGCTTTCAATGGCAGGCGTTCCATCTCCACTGTTTCCTGTGGTGTGGTCACCTGAGCTTTCAATGTGCTTCAATTTTGGACTCATGCCCTAAAATGATCCGGCACAATGGACACAAGACAAAGGAAACATCATGGCTACCTGGTATCCACCAATTAGTTATGCTCCCAGATGCGGAATGTGTGGCAACCCAAAACCACATAGCTCAGTGGTGTTGGGATGTAGCAAAATTTGATTGGGATATGTGCTGCTATTAGAGATGGGCCCATGTAAAGTATGTTTGAAAAATCAAACCGGCCATACCACATTGACGCAGGAAGGACGTGGTAGGTTGATCACCGTCTCCATAACCGATAGTTCTCGAATCCACGAGAAGAAATAAAAGATAAAAAGAGGAAATAAATTCCAAATAATTGATTTATTGATAATTAAATGAATAAAAACGGAATTACAATGCATATAAATAGGAAGCTAAACCCTAGGTGAAGTATTAGAATCCAACTCCAACTAAAACTCCTAGAAAACGCAGCTTACTATAAATAGTAAACTTACTATTTATAGAAGTCGTTCAATCCTACTAGAACTCTTGATTTTCGGCCAAAAATAGAAAGTTATCAAACGGCCTCAACCACGCTGTTCTACTAAATATTCTAAGCCCTTTTCATGTTGGGCACTAACTCTAAAACCATACGGATGCAAAGTTATGATCGAATTAAAACTTACTATAAATAGTAAAACTGAAAATAAACTAGCCTAATGACCGTCGATACGGTCGATTCTCGTGATTCCAGCTTGGGCAACCCAATGTAGCGGGTTGGTTGGCTAAAGTAGCTCGAGCTACCCCAAATTGATATATTATACGTCCCGTAACTCATCCCGGATTGTGAGATACGACCGATTTACGGTCCTGACAGTCCGAATCACTTTCGACCCCGAACGGTCTTCTTTTGCTCCATCTGGGCCATGAAATAATCAGTGACCCGTTCTACATCACACATCCCAACACCACTGAACTATCTGATATTGGAGTCAACCCATAATTCACATCCAGCACCACAAGTCTTACTTATAGGAAGTAATAGATCATATTGTGCAGGTTTCATAGCAGTAGCCCTCGAAAACTCGAGAGGATACTATAATACCTCTGCTTTTTTCTTTTGGGACTCTTCCACACCCAAACACGAATTATGTGGAGACCCCAACACCATGTGTATTTCCAACATTTCAATCCTCGGTGGTGTTAGGACAAGGCAGGATTTGATTAGGCCACATGCTGGTTTCAAAGGGGAATAGATTAGCTATTGCCCTGGCCTCACCCTAGATGATTCATCCCTTACAGTGGGACCCACCTTAATGCATACCTTAATGCATGTATTCTATACCTATATTATCCATCCATTTTGCTAGATCATTTTAGGGCATGAAACCAAAGATGAAGATCTAAATCTTAGGTGGACCATACTGTAGGAAATAATAGTTATTGAGCACTCTACCATTAAAAACTTCCTAGGGCCCATCATAATATATATTTTGGTAATGTTTATTTGCCATCCAACTTGTTGATAAGGTCACAGAAATCTGGATGAAAGGAGAAAACAAATGTAAGCTTACAGCAAAACTTTTGTGGCCTATTAATGGTCAATCACAACTTCTTATGGTATGTTCTACTTGAGAATTGGATCTTCTTCATTTTTGGGCTTATACCCTAAAATGATTTGGCAAAGCGGATGGATAATATGGATATAGAATACATGCATCAAGGTGGGCCTCATAATGGCTGCACCTAATCCACTCCCCTGTCAAAGATGGGGCTCATGCAAAGTATGAAGGATGTTAGGTCGATTGTATCCTCAACCACGGATGCAGATTGCTTAATAGGCTTTCTTAGGGAGTTCCTACACTAGTAAGCAAGGTGGGCCTCTGTGATGTTTGTGAGAATTCCATCCTATCCATCCATTTTTGTCAACTCATTTTAAGACATGAAACAAAAAATGAGGCAGCTAGAAAATGCAAGTAGGCCACACAAGAGGAAATAATGGAGATTGAATGGCTACCGTTGCAACATTCATATGGCCATGGAAGTTTTGTATAATGCTAAGGGTTTGTGTGTTAAATCTGAACCTTGAATATGAAATCTAAACTTGAAGTCTGAATCTGAAGTTTAAAAACGTATTTACTAATTGTTACTGAAGTTTGAAAATTAAATTCTGAATATGAAATAACCTGTTTGTTAACAAACGTTGAAATGTCACATTCGTCATGCCTCTTGTTTGGAGATGTTTTACATTATGAACGGTTTATTTTTTATTAAATGAAAATAAAATTATTAGGTTAACATCTCTTTAATTCAAATGAGGCATTGGCCCAAAAAATGAAGTAGATCCTAATTTTTGGTGGACCAGACCATAGGAAACGGTGGTCATTTGACACGCACCAATACCACTCTCGTAAATCTAACTCCCGGTAAAGTACTCATCATGGATAGATACATGGGGATGTAAATCTTTTAATATTTTTTATATCCACACCGTCCATCCATTTTGCAATATCATTTTAGGGCATGGCCCCAAAAATGAAGAAGATCCAAAGCTTTCGTGGACCACACCACATAACGTAGTGAGACAATGACACCCACCATTGAACCCTTCTTAGTCCCCACCATGATGTTTATTTTCCATCCAACCTTTTTTATAAGGTTACATACTCTTGGATGAAGGGAAAACACAAATATCAACATCATCCAATACTTCTATGGACAGTAAGAAGCTTTCAATGTCATGTGTTGAATCCTCATTGTTTTTATGGTGTGGTCCATTTCCTCTTTAATTATATCTGCTTCATTTGTTGTCTCATTCCACAAAACGTTCTCACAAGATGGATGGACGGTGTTGATATAACACATACATCATGGTGGGGCCCACAAAAATATGCCACGTCAACACACCTCCGTCTCTGCTTAATTCTGGAGACCATGTAATGGCGTGCATTGGGTACTACCCTAACTACGGACTAGCGATGTCCTATCAGAGGCTCTATGGGCCCACAATTATATATTTGTTTTATCTAAGCCATCCACCCATTTTAAAAGATCATTCTAGGATATGAGCCAAAAGAGGAGGCAGATCATAGGCTTGTTGGAACCTTTCTATGGCACATTGTGATCTTTATTTGCCATTTAACCTATTCATAAGTTCACATATACCTGGTTGAACGGAAAACATAAATATCAGCTTGATCTAAAACTTCTTTGGCCGCCAAGAGGTTTTCAGCAGTGGGCATTTAATTCGTACTGTTTCTTGTGGTGTGGTCCATATGAGCATTCAATCTGCCTCTTCTTTAGGCTCAAGCCCTAAAATGATCTTACAAAATGGATGGACAGTTGGATAAAATATATCATGGTGGGCCTCACAAAGACCCTAGTAGGACCGTCTGTCTTTAGTTAAGTCCTGGTGTGGTTGGTACCGTTGCACATGATGTATGTATCAAATCCACACTGTGGAACTTATGTAGCCCCATCATGATGTATGTATCAGATCCACACTACCATCAATTTTTCCATACCATTTTAGGGCATAATTCTAAAAAAACAAGGTAGATATAAGGCTCATGTGAGCCACACCATAGGAAATAGTGGAAATTGGGCACCCACCATTGAAAACTTCTTGGAACCATAAAAGGATCTAATCAAGCTGGTATTTGTATTTGACCTTCATCTAGGTCTGTGTAATCTAATCAACAGGTTGGATGTTAAATAAACATTACAGTGGGCCCTAGGAATTTTTTCATGGTGGGTGCCGTTCAATCGTTATTGTTTTCTTGTGGTGTGGTCCATTTAAGATTTGGATATGTCTCATTTTTAGGCTCATACCATCAAATGATATGGAAATAGATGGACAACTTGGATAAAACATATATATCATGGTGGGGCTTAGATAGCATTGTCCAGTAGCCACCTCGTATTTGCAGCGTCAATAGGCAATCGATGTCAGGATCCGAGATCCATAGAAGTCGCTCCCCCAAAGCTTGGATACGAACAATCCTATCGATTGCTCCGTGGGGCCCACCATGATTTATATGTTTTATCACACCATCCATTCATTTGTCTATGCTATTTTAGGGATTAAGACCAAAAGAAGAGGAAGATCTAAAACTCAAGTAGACCATACTATAGGATAACCATGGGAATTGAGCTCCTATTGTTGAAAACTTATTGGTGTCACATAAGACTCTGATTAAGATGATATTTGTGGTTTCCATTCATCCAAATTTGTATGACCTTATGAAGTGGTTAGATGGCAAATAAACCTCACAGTGGACCTTAGGAAGGTTTCAATTATAGTTGTTTAATTCCCACTGCTTTATGTGCTGTAGTCCACTTGAGCTTTTGATGTGGCTTGTTTTTTGGGCTCATGCTCTACAATGATCTTGAAAAGTTGAAGGACAGTGTGGATCTAACATATAAATCATGGTGGGGCCCAAAAGAGTTCCACACGATTAAAAGTTGGGTTGTGTATTTTGAAATCTATTTTAGAGAGAAAATCTCTAGGGCAAAAGGTGGATGGGAATTTTTTTTTAATTTTTTTTTTAAGAATCCACGGAGTGCATTTCGTATTCACTATTAAGCCAAACATCCGTCACCGAAAAAATCTGTAAAAATATGGAAGTGCTTTTCAAGTTCGGCGTTAACAAACAATACTTAACACCGAGTCATTTCTAGATTCTAGATTTCGTAATTGTTTTTTAAGCATTAACAAACATGCCCTAAGTGTTTTTGTGTGTGTGTGTGTGTGTGTGTGTGTGTGTGTGTGTGTGTGTGTTTTCAGATCATCCCATATCATCCTAGTGCTAATGATCGTGTAAATGGTTGGGATAGAATACAAATATCAAGGTAAACCCACGAAGATTTCGATGGTAGGCAAGTCCGGCGAATGACCCGACACCACGTTCCACTCAGGCGGGTCATCCCTAAGAAAAATGAACAGACGTTTTAAATAAAATTGCCAAGTGTCCTCGTTCAACTTTAAGAATAGACCGCCTGATTAGTGGACCACATTGATCTTCACATATGATTATCTTAACGGTCGGGGTCGGGGCGAGCATATATATGCTTGGCTCAGATTTTTGAGATAGTTCAATTGTGGGCACATGTAGTGGGAAGAGGGTGCGTTTGAGTGTACCAAACCTCTACTTGTAACATTCCTCTCAACGTTTGCCAATTCCTCAAGAGTGTGGAAGCCCTGCTCGTTCACACGCAGGGACACGTGCCAATATATAACTCCTGTTTGAGATCTCATCCTTAAATCAGGAGGACCACACCATTTAGATCTTCTGACCTAATAATCACACCATCCTAAGGCCACAAAAGACAAAACAAACTTATGGCCAGAAAAAAAACACTTTAATGATCCTTGAACATTGTGGGTCACGTGAGGAGCAAAACGGTCTCTTTTTAAGGCCTCTAATCTAAGCACTATTTCTAATCTGATGGAAAGCTCAGATTTCACGTACGTGTTTCATAATGGCACGTGTCCCTGCCAGTGGATATCAGGACTCCACACACAGCAATCCATATCCCTTCTCTCTCTCTCTCTCCGAAAGTCGTTAAAAACGGAATACCCGCGTCATACCGGCGTGTCAATGTCCATAACAACGGTCATGGAAGTGGACCCTCTCTGGAAGCGCGTGGGGCCACCACCCCTCACCAACTTTCCACATTTCACAAGACCTATGACCCATTTTGGCTCCTCTATCTAACCTCCTTATAAAGCGCCCGACCGCCCATTGAAGCGTGCCGCATTCCCTTAACCTACGCCCCAACTTCTCCCAACTGCAGACATGGAAAAAACATCCTCCGACCTGGATCTCCCTGGATTTAGGTTCCACCCAACAGAAGAAGAGCTCCTTGATTTCTATCTCAAGGGCATTCTCTACGGAAAAAAGCTTAGCTTCGATATCATCGGGACCCTCAACTTGTATCGCCATGACCCTTGGGAGTTGCCAGGTATGGTGATTTTCTTCATTAGAAATATTCATCTGAGCCGTTCAAAAGGTAGGGCGCACTGCAATTATTCAATAAACGCCATTTCATTCGCTTCATGCCCACAACCCATACATTGGATTTCGATGGTGTATAATTGGGTTATAGTGGTTTTCACCATGTGTAATCTTTATGGTGCGTCCCACCTTTTGCATGGCTCGGATGTTCAACATAACTGACAGGTTGGCTGTGAACAAACGGCTAACGTGCGCATGTGTGAAATGGCTTAAGCTAAGCCTTCGGACATTGTGTTTTGATTTCAGGGTTGGCTAAGATAGGAGAGCGGGAATGGTACTTCTTCGTTCCGAGAGATAGACGTCATGCGAACGGGGGACGTCCGAATCGTACGACTGAGAATGGATTTTGGAAGGCCACCGGTTCGGATCGTCAGATACGAAGCGTGAAGGACCCGAAACGAGTTATTGGGTTGAGGAAGACGCTTGTTTTTTATAAGGGGAGAGCCCCACGAGGGTGCAAGACGGACTGGGTTATGAACGAGTACAGAGTTCCGGACACGTGTCCTTCGCCTAAGGTACTTAGAACACGTCTCATGAATCAACGAGCTTCTAGCGGGTCTCAGGACTGGTCTGTACCTGATTGAGCCGACCTCGACTCAGCGGTCTGGAAAAAATTAGACCTGCTTAAAATCGATTTGGTTACCGGTCCACTATTCTGGACCCGGTTAAAAGTTACATTTTGTCGGGCCCATTTTACTTGGACCCGGTTACAAATCAGGTCAGGTTAGGTATAATTAATTTTAATTTAATAATACAATTATTTATGCTAACAACTCTCCAAAGCCACACGAATGTAAGACAACTTCTTCCCATATGACACATATAAGTGGCACATATGGGTATGATCTAATCCATTTATTATTAGGTGGTCCCAGCCATATAAATGCCCTTAATTGAGTTCGACCGGAACCCAACTCAAATCCAAGGTCTATAGTGAATTCGACCAGAACCGAACTCAAATCCAAGATCCAAAGCTTGGTTGGGTACCTAAACTGGACAGACTTCTAATTCAGGTCCCAAGCCCAATCAACCGATAGACGGAAGCGGATTGCGTAGTGAGTGTAAACTCTGTGGGGCCCACCATATTATCCACTCCGTCCATCCATATTAACAGATAATTCTAGGTATGGTGACAAAAAATGAAGCATGTTAAAATCTAAAGTGGACCACACCACAGGAAAAGTGTGAAATGAATGTCTACCATTGAAAAATTCTCAGAAGGACACAGAAGTTTTGGATCAAGCTGATATTTGTGTTTTCCCTTTATCTATATCCATGTGATCTTATGAAAATGTTGGATGACAAATAAACATCACTGTTGGGGCCTGGAAAGGTTTCAACGGTGGAAATCATTATTCCCATTAGTTCTCGTCGCATGGTACACTTGAGATTTGGATATGCTTAAATTTGGGCGCGGAATTTGGGCTCAACCCTTTGGGCTCGGAATCTGGGCTCAACCCTAAAATGAGGTGGAAAATAGACAGCCGTACTCTTGGCAGTTTTCGTGGCAGACAAGTCGACTTGACTTCGTGACTTGGATGACTTCCTTGAAGTTTCCTTTCATTGACTTGAAAAGTATTTAAGAATAGTACAAAAATAATGTTACGGAATGAAGAAAAGGTTGGTAACGATGACTTTAGGCCCACCTAATTATGGAGGGTCGGAATCTTCACACGGATCTCAAATCATCCATTAGAAAGTTTCTACAGATCAGGACCGTCCATCATTCATGCCACTAGGGGTATGCCGTGGTTCAAAAAGTCACCGCAATTGGATGATCCTAACCCTTCGATTGTCCCACATCTTGTTACAAACTTTCACTCTCCACTGATTGGAGGGTTATCATCTTAAAACCCAAGTGTTTCTCTTGAGTCACAAAAAGCGATTCGGTGGTGGGACCCACTAAATAGATCTTTTATTCCTTTACCTGCTTTTGCTATCCAACTCTCGTGGTATTAATTGGATGGTTACGATCATTTAGATTTTCCACCTACCTTGTTGGTATGGTTGAAAGGACAGCCTTACCTTCCAGAGCTCGACTAGTCGCCGAGTCAATATGAAACTCGTCTCAGTCATAGACTCATAGTATAAATAACCGAATACTCAACTCGATTCCCTTTTTGTTAGGGTTTGGCCGACTCGAGTACTCGACCTGACCCGAATCAGTAGTTACTAACAATAAACTAAAAGCAGTAAGAATAAGAGGAGATAAATTATCTTTGTACTAGTATTATAAAATGAGAAAACAATCAATTAATTGTTGCATGGCTCTCTGATTGAGTTCGCTGCACCCTGACACAGGTCATGTGATCCCTACGATTAACAAGGCAAGTGGCTCAGCCTGAGTCACACTGTCACTCTAAGATTCTAGTTTACTAATGGCTTGGCTCGAAATCTCACCGAGTCAAGTTGATTTGGCCGAGTTTTGAGTCGATTCAGCGAGTGTTAGAAATATGATCTGAGTGTCAAAAACTCGCAGAGTTTGCAATGGAACCAGTTGCGCTGTTTTTTTATTCTTTTTATTTATTTAGTCATTTCATTTCCTCTTACTATCAAACATCAGAAAAGTTGGTTTATGTGGGATTTTTTGTTCATGCAGGAAGACATAGTGCTGTGCAAGATCTACAGGAAAGCCACATCTTTAAAGGTGCTTGAGCAAAGAGCAGCCATGGAAGAAGACATGAGGACATCGCAAGTTTGCGTCTCTGAGGTGGACATGGTTTTATCACCCGAGCAAGAGAACTTGCCAATAACAATGATGACGCCGAAGGAGGATGTTTGGGAGGAGGATGAGAAGAAGAATAAGAACGAGAAAGAGAGAGAGGTTTCATCAAAGCAAACAACTTGGGTTAAAGATAACCTGCCTGAGCTTCAATTGCCGAAGTTCAGCATGGAATGGACCCAGGACGCTTTTTCCTTACGTAGCCCATGGTTCGAGAACTGGACTCCCTATGCAAATGTGTTGAACTTTTAGAACAGAAAGAGGTGAATGATCTTCAATATGTAGATAGTTTTAGTCGCACCTCGACAAGCCTTCTAAGAGCTGATTTCGGGAGTCGAATCGATTTCGAGTGAAAATACAACTGCCTTTTTCTTTTAATGTAGAAAATAATTTGTGTTTATTTTTTTTTGTAAGTAACCATCGCACTCCATGCTTTCCTGTTTTGATGAACTGATATATTCGCCTGTTTAGCTTATATTTTCTACTAATTTAGTTGGTTGCCTTCACATTAGAGAAAGTAAATGGATAAATCCGAGATGTTCCAAAATCATGGTTAAGTGTGGGGATATCACGATATGAGAAGATCATAATTCTACTAATGGAAGAGGAATTTGTTTGTCATTAGCTTCTACTGAGATACAGTGGCTCAAGGTTGGACACGATCTCGTCTTTATCAGCTAAGATGCGTGAATAATGTTGTAGATAGAGAATTCTAAATACAGATAAATTTTCTCAAGTACATGTGGGATGTTCCCTCAGGTGTATGCATGCACAACAACTAGGGTTGTACACAAACCGAGCCGGCTTCAAAACCTAATTCAGCTCTCGGCTCGAAAATGCTTGATTTGGCTCGATTCAGATGTGTTTCAAACTAAACTAAGACTAATTTTTGGGCTTCTTGAAAATTCGAGCCGAGCTAGAGCTGACCCGACCTCAATTCAACTCGGCTTGTGATGATTTAAAATTATATATATATATATATATATATATATATATATATATATATATATATATATATATATATATATATATATATAATTATGGTGTCTCGCCTGCTAGCCCATCAAGGTGCTTAGGCGTTTCAACAGCAAGTCTCAGGTTCGAGTGCTAAGAAGACACACTAACCCCATTGGCGGGTGGGTGCATCGTGTGACTAACCGTGTGGGTGTGTTGCGCAACTATCATGGTGGGTGTGTTAAATGACTAATATATATATATATATATATATATATATATATATATATATATATATATATATATATATTTCCATTAGGTCCAATTGTGTGGGCCCCACTGTGGTGTCAGTCAAGAGCATCATTCTGTGGTGGGCCATGGGCTTAAAACTTAGGCCAATCTATGACTTGGGTGGGCCACACCATAAACAACAGTTAAGAGTGGATATCTACCCATTGAAACCTTTATGACCGTTTATAGTATCAAATGAGATGTGGTTGAGAAATTCCAGCCCATCCATTGTGCATGTCTCACTTAAACAAGAGGTCACACCAAGTTTCAACTGTATCCAAAACTCAGGTGGGCCCCAACAAGTGCTTTTAGATGTTGTAGGCATATTTTACATTTTCTCACTTGTTATGCCTGATTAAGTTCTAGATATAGATGATTTTTGGGATATCCCATAACCAATAAGGGACCCACCGAATGCATGGTGTGGATGTTAGATACATATACAACGGAGCTCACACAGCTCGACCTCATGGGAACTTCCCATGAGGTCAAGCGCATAGTACCTTTTCCTTTTATGTATATATAATTTCATTCGAGGTAAGACCGAGGTCGATCCTCAGGGATTGTCGTAACAATTTTAAACTATGTAATTAGAAAGGACTAAATTCGGATTTGTATTGATGACTGAAATTTAAGAAGATAAAACTATAAACTAAATCAGAGAAATAAGCACTAGAGTGTCAATAATCCACTTATAATCATTCACAATGTCAATTCAAACCATTCAAGCCAATAACTCCATTGGAATTGAAGTTTTATCCCTATCTAGTCGGAATATAAAGCAATCAATCATCATAATATATCTAACATAGGTGGATCATCCATTATTATGGTTTTCTTATAACAACTAAGGCATTGGGCGTATCTAATCACATAGCTCAATCCTTCACATAACAATTGAGATCACATTCATGATTCTTCCTCAAATCTTGTCACTAGACTTGATTTGGAAACATGAGTTGAAATTCTATTAAACCAATATTAATAAATAAACATCTATCTCAAATCAATCCCAAAGATAAGAACTTATTCTAGTTTAGTTCTAGATAAGCACTTAGGAAACTTAGTTTGTAAGATCTCCTATCATCCAACATATTATGATGGATTTAAGATATCTACAACTCAAAATCCTATCAATCAACACCCCATCAAGAAATCTCAGTAAATCAAAATATTTCATGTAGGCAAAATCACAAGAGATAGAAGATTAAACTAAAAATACTAACTTTATTTTAAACTTGAACTAGAAGTATTCTTCATTAAAACTAAAAGTACTTGAACTACTTCGAATTAAACATTGCAAATAACTATAAGCTTCACCTCTTAGCCCTAGCTAAGAGGTTTAGCCAACCATTAATAGGTTAAACTAAAACTCAAAGGAAAACTACTGTAAAACATAAAAAAATGAATTTGGAGGAGTTGCAGACACTCCACAGTGATCCTCGTCACCTCCCATGACTTCTAAGCCTTCTATGATGTGTTTAAATCCACCCCTAGGTGTCCTTTTATAGCAATGAAGCTCCATCGACTCAGAATATTCGAGATTTCGTGTAAGACTTACGCATAACGTAAGAATTTTTAGAGCTTCAAAGAGAAGCTGTTGAACTTGCTGTAATTTTATGGAATTTACACTTGGCCGACCAGTCACGACCGGTCGGAGGGGTCTAGGCAGCAGTTTAACAAGCACTGGAGGGGGAGCCTACACATAGCTGACTAGTCTTGACCTGTTGTGGCCTGTTTGGCCGACCGATCAAGACCGGTCGGACCTCACTTTGGCTAGTTTTTCTTCTTTCTTTTCTCTCTTCTCTTCTTGCTTCTTCTCTCCCTCTCTTAGCTCATCTTTTATTCTTATTCAATACACTTCTAAAGTGATCTTTTAACACCAATTCAATGAAGTCTCTCTCTCATTCCTACATTCAGAAAAATATGTATTAGATTAATCTTTAAACATGCAAATCATGCATATAAAGTGTGATGAATTAGGGTTTGAATATGCACAATTCAGAGCTCAACAGATGTGACATTGACCATCGTCGATACGTAGTCTCCATCACTGATGTGACACTAATCATCGATATGCAATGCGTATCGGCGATGGATAGTGTGTATCGATAATGGACAATATATATCTACGAATAAGAAATTCAACCATAAAAAATTAAGCCCCTCATATAATTAATTAATGGAGATTAATTTTCGGTGTCATCCTTTGAGAATGTAAAAAATAACATTTTGAACCAACCCCCTTCATGCATTAAATTAATGTGGGGATCGGTTTCCAATGTTATCATTTGAGAATGTAAAAAATCAACATGGAGAACCAACCCCCTTCATACATTGAATTAATGGGGGGGATCGGTTTCCAGTGATATCCTTTGAGAATATAAAAAATCAACATGAAAATCGACGATCAACAGTGATGGACAGTAAACCTATCGGCGATGGACAGTGAATCGACAGTAAACCTATCGGCGATGGACAGTGTCAGTTTCAATGATCAACAGTGAGCCTATCGGCGTTGGACAGCAAGTATCGGCGATTGATAATGATAGTATCGATGATTGTCAGTGATAGTATCAGCGATTATAACACTTGTCCCATTCTACGAATTGCCTCAATTACAATAATATGCCTCTCCCTTTCATCATACCTCTCCCCCTCTCCCTTTCATCATTCATCAATGAGAAGAGTCATATATTTTAAAGGTCATTCATCATAAAAAAGAATAATTAACATTAATGGAATAATATATACAACACCCATGTATACAATCTTCATTAAAAACCAAAAAGTTCGAGGAACAGAAAGGAAATGCATTACACATGGCTGTTTTTTCAATTTCTCCATCAGAGTGAGTATCTATGTATGGATGGAGTCATCGTGGGGGTCTTGATTCTATAACGTCTATATTATCTTCCTGCTCTCTCGTCTCAGTCTAGTTTGCTAGTTTGGTTCTCCGCCTTCAATCTTTCTATGTTGTTAAAAGCAGTCGAATCACAATGTCTCTTTAAAATAAGAGACTTTTTTTTATTATATAAACTTACAAGTTAATTCATGGCATGACAACTAATGAATAATGTATCAGGTTAAGAAATATTTAATGATAATATTACTGGATTTAATGCAATCTCCTAGTCACTACAAAAGAAGTCAATATATTTTATCATGAAGACCCCGTACTCGGTTCCACCTTCCTGTTTTGGGATACCTTATACTACCTCGAGGAACCAACTTTTCTCATAGAGTAGTCTGTTTTCCCACTCACATAGATAAAATAAACATACCAATGCTCGCGTGTAGCCGCCGATGAATTCATCGTACCTCCAAAAATACTTTTCGTCAATGTTGTCAAACAAATGAATCAACCTTCTTTTAAGGTATACGACAAACAAAATCTAGTGACGGTTTTTCACATTTTGTGAAAAGTATATTTGCACATACACAAGAAGTACTGTAAGTACATCTTAATCAAATATTACGTATAAAAATACGATAATTTATTCACGTTTAGGTGCAATAACAAATTTACACAATTGCACGTCCATATCCCCCTCGCCCCTCTAGCAATAGCCACAACATTAGGATTAATATCTCCGAAGATTTCGTCTCTAGTTCTATAGTCATACATTCCGGTACCAACTTCCTAGAGTAGCTGAACATTGTTTCAAAAAAAGTTGTCATAAATGAATTAGAATAGTATAAGTTAGATTGGTTATAATACCAGTCAAACGTAAATATCAGCAAATGGACATTACCCAAAACAACATCGTTACAAACTTGCAATCTTAAGAAAATTTGAAAAGATATTATAAATGTCGATTGATAAAAAAAATCTGTATACAGGTCAATAACCTGTGTGAGCCCAGAACTATCAATAAAAATATATAATGTAAAATATAGTTGTAGACACCCCACCTTCGGCTACACTGTTGGTAGAGATAGCTGGTTGAACGGAGGACCATACCCCCAAATCCCAAGTCCAAACTCAGCCAAACTCACCCTTGTAAGCCCCATTCCATGGCCCAGTTCAAGCCTGAACCCAGTCAACCCAGTCCTAAACACCGCCCTGAAAAACCCCCCATAAAAAGGGCCAGTCAAAAAAATCCCAAAAAAGTCAAACTCGCTGAGTCAACCCGCTGAGTTAACCCGCTGAGTCAACCCGTCGAGTCAACCCGTCGAGTCAAAACACCGAGTCAACCCGTCGAGTCAACCCGCTGAGTCAACTCACTGAGTCGACCAGCGAGTCCAACAGCAGCCCCGAGGGAACGGCCGTACTCGCTGGAAACCGAGGAGCGGCCGTACGGGCGGCCCATGGCAGGCCGCCCGGACAAAATTACGCAATCTGCCACTCTCCGCTGCTATAAATACCCCCCTCCCCTTCTCATTTCAGGAATGAATTCAAATAAATTCGAAGCTCTTCGAGTCCAGAGAGAGTCCATCCTTTCGAGTGCCTTTAGCCCATTTTTCCACCAAGGAGAGCCCGAGTGAGGAGAGTCTAACCCTGGTCCAGCCCAGCCTGACCACTGGTCCAAGCCTCTCAAGCCATCTAAGTCCTAATCCAGCCACTCGAAGCCAACCCTTGCGACACCTCCGTCCACCCAGCTACTCTTTTTCCAGCATCATCTCATTCGCATCTAGCATAAGTGCAACATTTACTTTTCTTCCAACCCCCCTGCTTCACTGCAAACACTTTGATTATTCAAACACACCGCATGCATCTCGCATAAAACACCTGTCAGTTCGAGCGTATGCTCTGGGCTTGCCCGTTGTTGGAACCTGCCCATCAGAAACTCTTACTGTTCAGACCTGCATTCATGCTTCACCATAAAACACCTTGATTACTCAAGCACACATGCATATGTCTTTATATTAAGCACCTGTCAGTTCGAGCGTATGCTCTGGGCTTGCCCGTTGTTGGAACCTGCCCATCAGAAACTCTTACTGTTCAGACCCGCATTCATGCATCATGTCATCCATGAGAATATACGAGGATTAAACTAGACTTTCAAATATTCGATCGATTCTGTGAAGTAGAGACCGTACTTCGGTACGGGCAGTGTGTGGGGTGCCTAACCTCTTCCCACCCTGTAACCGTGATCCCTTACCTTGAATCTCTGACCGCAGATCAACAGGAGTCATTTTAGAGGAAGGAATCTTCGGATTTCCTTCTCTAACGTTTCTACGGGGTCTAGCCGACTGTAGATTCGAAGTAACTGGCTAGTGGCGACTCTGGTCTTATATAAATTCATTTAAGCACATCCAGCTCAATACGACAACCAAACGAAGCCCTCGAGAACGAGGCAAGCCAGTGGCACAAACGGCGATTTCGCACTCACGCATCCTCATCTCCTTCTTTTCCGAAAGGAAAGGGAAAGGGAGAACGACGTCGTGTGGGAGCGCGGAGAAATCGGTGAGGGTCCACAGAATGGCGACTCCACTGGGGACTAGCTAGTCCCACTAGTCGTGATCCGACTTGAAAACAGAATCCTTCCCATACTTGAAAGTCATTAATCCTCATACAATCTCATCTGCATAGCATTCTACCCAAACCCAAACACAAAAAAAAAAAAATAGAAAATCCCAAAACCCAAAAAGAGTAGAGTACAGTCCTCACCATTGCGCCTCCTCGGGCTCAACGTACGCGGAGACAACTTCCCTTCCGCAGCATAATCCGCACTCGGGCTCAGCAAGCCATGTCCGACCACGAAGAAGAAACTCATCACTTCCCTGCTCTTGAAATGACCGAAGCGCAACCTCCAGCGCAACAACCCGTTGACAATACGCCAATCATACAAGAATTGGCGCAAGGAATGAGAGCAATGCAAGAAATGCTCTTGCAATTCATGCAAGCACAGGCCACCGCAGCAGCCAACAATCAGGTTGGCCCAGTTCAGCAAGCTCAGCAGCCATGCCGGGTCCTCCCGGCCTCCAGTTCAAATCAAGCACAACCATCGGAGTCTGCCCAAGACTACCGACAGCAGTCATCTCAGCCCTTCGCTATGGGGCATCCTTCTCAATACCTTCCTGCGACGACAAGGCCATCTCAGAGCACCTCCGTTGCAGGAACATCCAGTCAGCTTCCAGTCAATCTTGCAAACAACAATCTCAGTAGATCTCAGCATGTCCCCGCCGATGGGATACCTTTTCAATTCCAGCACATCCCCGCCGATGGGATTTCAATTCAATTTCCAGCAACAGGGACAGCACTGGCGAATGCCCACAATGGGGGTCAGTGTCAAGCCCACATCAATCAGCGGACAGTGGCGAATACCCAACAAGGGGGTCACTTCCCAGCATCTCAGCCTCCTGCAAACAGGAGCACTTTTCAATTCCAGCACATCCCCGCCGATGGGATCCCAGTTAATTTCCAGCAATCTTCAATTCAGCAAAATCCAGTTAATTTCCAGCAATCTTCAATTCAGCAAAATCCAGTTAATTTCCAGCAAGTTCCAGTTCAACCTTCAGTACAGTCTCCAGTTCAGTTACAATCATTTCAAGCTCAAGTTCATCAGAATCCAGTTCAATCATCAAACCAATTTCAGCAACCCGCGGTTGCTTTTCAGCAAGCCCATAGGGTCGAAGACATCGACCACTATGCCGAAGAAGAACGTGCCTTATTCCAGGAGGCACCAGTCGCTCGAACAGATCACTCAGGACTGGACGAGTTGCGGGAGCAGTTCCAGATCTTGCAAAATCAGCTTCAGCGACAGCAAGGAATCGACTTACCTTCGACCAAGTTCAGAGACTTGTGTCCTTTCCCAGATGCTCAGGTACCTCAAACTTTGAGGTTCCAAAGTTCAAAAGATACGACGGCAGCGGTTGTCCCACAGCACATCTCAAGGCCTTCTGTGGAGAGCTGAGTGCAATCTCAGGAAATGAAGGGGCCCTCATTCGATTGTTCCAAAAATCTCTGAAGGGCGATGCCCTAGATTGGTACACTTCATTGGACTGCCACCGCATCAGAACATGGGAACAGCTCTCCCAGGCTTTCGTCGACAGATTCGCATATAATCTCAACATGGCACCCAGAAGAGCCGACCTCGCAGGCACTCAGGCAAAGGAGTGATGAAACACTATCAGCTTATGTGGGACGTTGGCGAGCTATGGCAGCCAGAATGCGGACACCCATCAACGATGAAGAACAAATCTCCATGATTGTTCATTCAACATACTCAGGCATATCCGGGTATCTCATCTCGCATCCGTATGCGAACTTCTCGCAGCTAATCCGTGCTGGAGAGCAAGTCGAAGCAGGAATCCGTGCCGGGACGATTTCCCCATGGCCTCATCAAGCCACTCCAGTCAAGAGGAACAGAGTGGAAGGAAGACCTATCGGGCACGGGAATGGAAACCGCAATGGTTCTCCTCCCCGCCCAACAGAGGTAAACAACATCAACACCGCTGCTCAAGGAAATCAACGTGCTCCCCCACAAGGACGTCAACAGTATCAGCAGAATCAAGTTCAGCATCAGCCTCAGCGATATCAGCCACAACCGAATCCTCAACCACAGCCACCTCGACA